>MU278368.1:0-81198 GCA_022385755.1 Trametopsis cervina | reverse complement strand
GATAAACCCGGTGCCAAAATCAATCGTCGTTGCAGCGCGTTGGCATACTTTCCCACAATGATTTATCCCGCCAACTCCCAGCGCGCTTGTCCACATTATACCACGTTTTTGTTATTTCGCTGATGATTGTGGTTGAGGTGGTTTTACCGGAGGGATCTTATAGCTTTGCTTCTGCGATCCCGAAGCCGCGGCGAACATTCTGCTGTAGATGCACCGGCAAGCCTTCTGCCAATGGGCCATAATTCAGCGGACGCAGACGCTACGCCTATAGTGAGTTCCTCACACACGTGTTCCTAGTCACAATAATGGGCAGCTGTGTCTGGAATTTAAAGCAGCGCGACGGATTCGCGACGTCCACAGCGACGACACACGCTCATCGTGTACCTCAGCCTTTCCAGCCGACAGAAGCCCAAGAAGCAGACTACGAGATTAGAGTAAGCACTGGTCCCTACTAGTATCTGCTGTTATACCCTGAGATCTTTGTGTTCAGGTCAACTTGGGTCGCCATTCTCTCTTGCAACGTGGTCCGCTTCGAGTCTCGCCCGCACCAGTTGCATTTTCAGGAGGAATTTCCTCCTTATTCTCCTCCGTGGCAGCAGCACCATTGACAGATATGACAGACAGTCATTCACCTTCCTCGGCCAACCCATCATGAATCCTATACCCGTCACACAAAGGCCCCTTATCAGCCTTGGTCGTCGTCGCTACGCTCATGCTGTATCGATAGAGTCTCTACTTGTAGCCTGTTGCACTCATTTGAATGATACTCGTGGGTCGAAGCATTCTCCCATGAACTCGCAATCACTCCGTATGGGCATGGCGTCTGTCGGGCACATATAAGTTTCTTATTGCAGCACTACTCTTGTGCGACCTGTGGTCAACTCTTTAATCCTTATTTATGTAATGCTCACTGCACCTCCAGAAAGAACGTGATTCCAAATGCATTGCATATTTGTGCGTGCGGAAGTGTGCGCAGCACAATACCGCACAACACTGCTGCGTTCGGCGGCCCAGCCACATCCATATCGGGTACTGTATCAGCGCATCAGCCCGCCCTTTTGCGACGCGTGTCGGATTGTTCCCATCGTGTACCTTCACTCTTTGCGATACCCTCTACGACAGATAGTGGGAGCTGCTCCTGAACAGGCTCGAGAGCAGAGACATGAGCAGGCTGCATAAAGTCAGTGTCTCGCCTTGAGCGAATGGCATGCAGTTGATCAACCCGTAAGTAAGTGCTACCCATGCCAAGCTTTAGCGTGCACCACGCCTATTCTGTTCGTCGCTCACCATGTGCCCATCCTCATTGTCTGCGCGGGCCAACCTTGTGTATGCCCATTGCGGGCCCACTGCGCGCCTATTATTATCCCACATCATCGGCGCGGCGGGCAGTGCTCGTCGTTCACCTTGCCATCGCTGTGGTGTAAGTCTTTGTTTATGATTCGCTGAATATGCAGGGTGTGCTCGATCAACCTCTCAGGCACGAGTGGATGTGGCCGTCTTCGTTACTGTGTATGGACCCTATGGGTCCATACACAATGACAGTACATCACATGCGGATATATAGGAACATATCTTCGAGCATCCAAGTTCCCACGGTCACACCATTCGACCATTTCGACCGTTGAGCGCCGATTGCGCCGGTCACAACGACATTTTGGACAGGGTTAAACCCTAACGTTGAGCTCCAAGCCGGAAAAGCGCCCACCAGCAGCACTGCATGCACTGGTCCGTATATACATGGAGCCCCGATCTAATCTAGGATCGAGCAAGACATATACAGAGTTGTGCTCGCTGGTGGTAAATATGAGATATAAGAACTCGTCCATCCCTCCATGGCTCATCGCAACAAACAACATGTGCTTTTCTTCTCATCGCAGGCTTCAAGCCGCAGAAGACATCGAAGGAGGATCCGCAAGTCTGGCAACTCACAGATCCCCCCAGTTAGCGCGATCGGAGCGTAGTCTATCTGGGGCCTTATTCAAGCTCACGCCATACCGTCTCCTCAACCTCACTCTCCTCTTCTCGCTTGCAGTATGGAAGGCCGTCGCTTCCTACCGTAATCAGGCACTCATCTCCTCGACCCTGGACATCATACTAACCCTCGGTGTACCTATGATGTAGGTCTTTGATATTACGCCCTCGCGAGATATACACTCACGAGCTTTGCGATAGCATGTTCTCGCTTGGGCTAGCTGCGGATACCTGTCCGACGTGGCTGAGGTGGTTTTACCACCAGGACCTCATAATTTTGCTCTTGCGATCTCGAAACTACGGCATGCATTCTGTTACAGATGTACCTGTAAGCCTTTCGCCCATAGGCCCCGAGTCTCAGGATGTAGACACCGCACCTACAGTGAGTTCCTCGCACACTTATTTCTAGCTTCAATAGTTAATGGTTGCGGATGTCGATATTTTATGCAGGTCGACAGAATCGCGATGCCCACTGCGACACCATATACCTATGTTGCTCAGCCTTCCCAATAAGCAGAAGCCCAGGAAGCAGATTACGAGATTAGAGTAAGCACATGCCCCTACAACTCTTTGCTGTCATTCTCTGAGATATTTGTGTCCAGGTCAATTTGGGTGGCATCTCTTGCAACGCGGTCCGCTCCGAGTCTCTCCCGCGCCAATTGCATCTGCAGGAGGAATTCTCTCGCTATTCTCCTCCGTGCTAGCAGAACCACCGCCGGACATGACGCGTATATAACTGTCAGCTTACCTTGATCTGGACATCATACACTGTACCATTAGACCGGATCCCTCCGTCATCAGTCGCTCTCGCCCGTTACTGCTGTTCTCACGCTTTGAATCACGTTCATTCTACGAAGTACGCCCTCAAAGAGTCTATCCAATTCTCTGTTATACTATCGTGTTCTGCTGTGCCCTCGTGACTGCTATGTGTGAGCAGCACCTCGTGGATGCTGTCTCCAGGACCGGCAATGCCGCACACGTCTTAATTTCTTGCTACTCACGCGCAGCCGTCAGTCAACAATGAAGACCATATCGGGACGGATTTACATCAAATCGAGTCAATCTCAACAAGCGTAGCCGTCAGTCAACAATGAAAACCATATCGGGACGGATTTACAGCAAATCGAATCAATCTCAATAAGCATAAACGCACCTGCAGCGAGTACGCAGTACCTCTCTGGCGATGGTTTGCGAATTAAGCTACAGCTCAACGTCAGTAGATCTCAGACACCGCAGACAGGGCCTCCACTTTGCACGGTGAGTGCAACTAGGAGCCGTAAAGTCCGTTCATCAAGCTCTCCTTCTTGAAGGACAAGTATATGATGACGTTGTCGCTAGTATAATTTCAAGCTCACCACCATAGCAATGCCCGATGCCACCCTGGTGAATGCTCTATCTACTTGCTGTGAATCCGTGTAGCGTCTGTTTATGATATTAGGCGGGCGATAACCATTTGGTATCATATCATCCAGGAATAGTCTCCAAAGGTCAAAAGGACGATCGAATAGCTGCCTGCGTAGTTGCCTGGGATCCCGCCTGAGATGTTAACAAGGAGGAATGCTGGCTACGGCTCCTCCGTGCTCGCTCCTGTATCATTCTCTGCATGCACACCATAGTCATGACAATTTCGTCCAGATCATCGACGGCGTCCAGCGCAACGTTGAGGTAAGCCGAGTGCGCCGGTCCTCTGATTCCAACAGATTTATGGTGCCAGCGCGCAACCACCTGTTTGCCAGGGACGTTCGTCATCTGCCACGAAAGAATGTGTAAAGTTCCAGAAGGGGTTTCAAGGAAAGAGGAACTCACGACGTTCTCTTTCCAACTGTACGTCCGTCCACTTGCCACCGTAAATACCCGTGAGCTGCGCATAAGACATCAACCTATGTGCACAGATGTCCAGGAAGATTGGAACGTACCCCGAGAATACCCCCTTCTTCCGCAGGTAGTCGTCTACATGCATACTCCTCCCTTTGAACGTGACATAATTTCCTCCCCAGGAGCTCCACTGGATTTCGGCAATAGTGACGATGTTCGGCCTTTGCTCTGGTTGTATCTTGGAGATAGTAGTTATGTCTGGGGTGAAGAAGTTATGTTCAGTCTCGATCCGATACAGCGGCTGCGTTTCGAGCTTTAGATCGGTATTGAGCGGATTGCTGCTGGTAGAGCTGAGATCAAGCATAGTTGCATGCATGTAGCTCGTTCCGATGCTGCATCTTTATACAATCAGCCCTCGTACAACTCTTATCTGTCTATATGGACGCTGCTGCATAGCCTCAAGGCACCACCATGAGCCTACTGCGATCATGTGCAACTTGGGGCGGTTGTCGCGATGCCAGTACTGCAGCAGGACCTCCCCATATATGAGCATTCAGATACAGCGGCAGGTCCGGTCGGAGGCTGTAGGCGGAGAATATGCCAACGGCGGGGTATTTGTATGCTTGGCAAAGCCATATCTCGACAGATACCCTTACCTCTGCACTTAGTTGAGCCGAGCACAGCTATTTGCAGGATCTTCTTCATCTTGATGCCATAACTGTACAGTTTCTCAAGCCGCTGCCCTTGAGGTGCTTCGCTCGTATAATGTCATCAAACCCTCCCTAAGAAACGAGGTCGATCGAGCATTAGCACTGTGAGAGACTGTAAGTATGTCCAGTTTCTATCGAGCTGCGGTGCACTTACATGTAGTTCTAGCGTGCATCTCCAAGTCTCCGCATGACCTAGCTACGTATGAAGACCAGAGTTGGCGTACATGGATAAAGTCCTTGAGGATGCGGTGTGAAAGGCTGTACATGTGCGATGTGATCGCTCTGGGCATTGGCACGTGAGCAGACCAAACAACGCGTACACAACGCGTGGACGCACCCGGCGCCCATACCTTCATTCCTTCGAACCGTCGAGGTCAAAGAATACACAGGTCTACAGGCAATCACGAGAAGGGTAAATAACTATTTCATACGTCAAAGTACTGATGTAATGTCCCAGAACACATATCAGGCTGTCACGAGGCGAATCAAGCAGAGTCGTCACCGGGTTTCTAACAAATATCCCGAGGGTCCTGCCAGAGACGGAGGCGAGTATAACTGATATTGAACATCACGCACACTTTATTGCAAAACTGAGACTAAGGTATTGGCCTGGTTGTACGCCCATTGCCGCGTCTCGCTACTATGCGCCTACTCAGTGACGTTACTGGATGTCTTCAGGGATAGTCGGTGAGCAGTGAAGTGCCGTATACTCGATATAGATAGTACTCATTGGAATCTCTCGTAAATAAAAAAACTAGGTATATTGTTTGCTTATCACACAGCATATTGGGAAGTCACAGGCTAGCAATTGCCATAAGACTTCTTGTATCAATGCTACGCACATACAACTCAAAAATTAAATCAGAAGACATAAGTGGAAGCGAGGGTTCGTCGTATCGCGCACTAGAGGTGCGTTTGGGGCTAAACTATTTGGATCGTCTTACCGTCCGCTTCGATGCTCTTTAGGACGGCGTCCATGACTTTCCATGCACGGACCGAAGACTCCAACGTCTCATAGCGTCCTTCGGGACCCTTAGCAAACTCGAGCCATGCCTTCCCAGTGCTTCCGAGCCTGTCCTCTTCCTTAGTCTCGAGCTCAACCTCCTCGCCGTTGAAGACGACTTTCAGCTCATGTATTCCCGCAAAAACGCTCAACAGTCCCTTCTCCGGCCTGTTCCTCGCCTCGATAACACCCTCTTCGCCATCGACTTGCCATAGGAAACGCCCGGAAGCTGGGCCGGATTGAGCGTGAAATGTGAACAACGCACCCTCGTTGTGTCCACCGAGCGTTCCCGTGATGATAATCTGATCATAAGTGTTCTTTGTTCTGCGCTCCCCCGTCGGATTACCATTTTCATCGACTATGGCTACCTCAGGGATTCGGATGGCTGCTGTTGCACTGACCGCGGTGACCTCGCTGAGCACAAAGCTGAGCATAGTCAAATAGTGACCGATGGGAATGGTCAACAGCGTTATGCCTGTTGTAACCAAGGAGAAACGGTGAGTAACAGCTATTGAGTAACGGAAAATGCACTTACCATGAGTTTTATCGAGATAAAATGCAGTGGATGGTGTTGCAGTGGAACTCCAGAGACGTGCATTGGACGGGAACACAAGAGACTGCAACGGCTGTCAGCTCTGGACTCGATAGACGAGATGTTGTTCACACACCGCAGAACTTGACAGCACCCTGCCGACTTTGCCATTATCGACCAATTCCTTGATCTTATAGACGTCAATATCAGCCTTGCGGCTACAAACAACCACAGGGCTTACTCACTTTCTTGGCGGTAATACTGTGCATGGACTGGGCACCGACCAAACTTCGCACTCCCTTCTTCCGCGCAGCGTCTGCTAACCTTGCGGTCTCCTCCAGGTCCCTCCCAGGAGTCCACTCAATGAAGATATCCTTCCCGGCCTCGATCGCGGGGATGGCAGCCTTGTAGTGGTCAGGAACCTTCACACTGACTACGACCATATCAACTTCCGGGTCATTCGCAATGTCGTACGGGCCACTTTCGCCAAAGTATCCCCTGACGGGACGGCCCGCCAGCTCCGTATACTTGGCCGCGGAGGCTTTGGCGGAGGCTTCAGAGGAGGTGCATAGTGCGGTGAGTGTGTACTTGGATGAAAGGAGAGGGTCGAAGATGGGTGGTATCAGAGATGAAGATGCCCATCCTCGGGCAGAGAGACCGATTACACCGAGCCTGATTGGGGACATATCTGCAGATATTGCCATGAGAAAGCTGGGTACACACCTTATATACTTGCGAGAACTCTATTCACGTTGTAGAGTCAAGCCAGATGGCGCTATGTGAAACCACTGGGGCTTCGCCGCGATCTTCGCGTAATACCTCTGGCGACTCATGCCTGTGCATTGATTAATCATAGACGATTACGCTGCACGCACCTCTGAGGCCGACTTCCATGGCCATCGAAGCTTTCTACGTGAGATGCCATTCTTTGTCACATGGCAGTGTACGCCCGGCGCTTTCAGCTCCGAGATATCGGCTTTTACATCTGCACTCAGCCCTTGCGTACATTGCGCAACCTGTACAGTCAGCGAACTCTCGGAGTGGCAAGAAACGCTCTCCTACTGATTGGTAACACTACCTCGCGAAACTTGTGCATACGGCCTTGGGGACTCCTTGCCGTCGGGACATGACCAAGAGATGCGATATATTGCGCACCACACAGCTGAAAGGGATATGACGGCGAACTCACTGCGGGTAGTTTCAATCGAAGAATCGAAGACGATGTAGAAGTGCGTGCATATCATCTTCATGACTGCATAAACGCTCAGAGGAAGTAGATCGGTCGGGATACGTCCGCGACGCTGAGCTGTGATTTAGACTATCGGCCTTACATTCTCCTCCAATAAAAACCTATAGATTCTGAGAGTCGGTCAAGCGACTGTCGCATATCACTGGGCGTAGTGTTTGTAGCTATAGTACAGTCATCAATACCTTACACAACTCGGTGATGAGAATGCGTACCGAAGACGGAACCTCGGAATTGCTTCTCGTGGGTATGTATGTATTCAATAGATGCGGTTCAGGCTGACGGCGGTGTGAACTGTGCTCATACACGACGTCAGATGAGAGTACAGCCCAGTATGTTGAAGCACGGCCCCGACCGCCCCGGAGACAACACGTCAACACAGCCAAACAGCGCGTACACAAAGGGCGCATCTTGCAGCCACGGACTTCAGCGTACATATTGCCCAACGAGAAATTGGTGGCTAACACTTTCCTTGACATTTCTAACAGTGCATTATAAAATACGTGAAGTTGCGATACAGTCATTATCAGAATACAATGAGACGTAGGAACACTTGGAGTCGTTTGAGTACTATGGCTAGAGAAGCCATCGAAAAAGAAGTACTCCGCAAGCCAGGAGGACAGAAGGTAGAGGTGGAAGAAAATAGACATAGCATGATGAAAAGTGTCCAGCATTTACAATCAGTCACCAGCCCATACACCCATTCCATCAATCCGTCGCGATGCTTGTGGCTCTTCTTTGGCATTAGCAGCCTTCTGCTTGAGCTGCCTACTCAGTTAGGACCTTGCTGTAGAAGGACCAAATGATTCAGAAATATTAAAAGAGAGAATAAGCGAAGGAACTGACTGTGAATGTCCGAGGTTGCAGGGTTGCAAGTTTCCCATACAGTTCGTGTCGCGATTGTCCCGGAGCGTGATGCTCGCACTAACTTCATCGCATGGAGGAGGAGTGGGCCCAACCGGATTAGCATGCCAGGCCTTCCAGGCCAGAGCAACATGGCAATAACGGGCCTCGGTCTTGTCATACCAGCCTTGGCAGTTGAATCTAACCTCGGTCGTCACGAAGGAGCACATCAGGAGAGGTGTCGTCGACTTGAAGGTGGAGTTGGAAAAGGTAGGATAGACCGGAGGACTTGAAGAATAAGCGAGGAAGAGCGGAGGGCGAGTTGTATCGAGAGTTCGACGGCGAAGAACTGCTGGACTGCAGAAGCTGGGGGATAGCCCTCCTCCTCAGCCCACTATTTATCTTGCTCGACCTCAAAGACACCTTATCCATTCATGTGACCTACATCCGGGCCAACCCCTCCAGCCCTCGAACGCATGTCTCATCTCTGGTGTCGGCGAACAGCAGCTAAATGAGAAGAAGCACGGAGGATCTGGGGGAAATGTCAAGATCTCGACCAAATCGAGAAGATAATCACTTTAGAGAAAGAGATCCATTGTGCAGACCCTGAGGCCACAGGTCAGATCGAGATGATATGCCGCCCGGTGTCCTAAGCGAGAGTGGCCAACTCATAGACGCGCCTGATCCGTGCTTCAGCTCCAAATTCGGATACGAAGATCTGAGTTGCGTGGCATTTGTCGGTCGTCGAGCTGGCAATTCCATCCGGTCGGCGAGCACAGCATGCGCTCTGTTCCTCGTTTTCTGGTGGCCATGTAAGGATCGCGGATCTCAGGTAGCCACATTGCCGCAGAAGCCGCTTTCTTTCACGCCTTTCCATTAGTACATTTGTGCTAATATTTCCAACCTATACGCGCTGTGCAGAGGATGTAGGAGATATTCTATCTGTCTTGTTATCCAGCTGTCAATAGATATTCTGTGCGGTTCATGCCTCAAATCACTGACCACAGTAGTAGCCACGTTGTTAGACGCAACTGTAGTTATGCCTTTCGTAGCGCGGTTGAAAGGATGGGAGGGGTAAATTGCCCTAAAACCACGTCTACTCGATATGTCGTCCCAGATATTATGAACCGCCTCAGAATAACCATCGCTGGATAGACCGCGATATAACTTTCGTATCCGGGTGACACCATGAAAGACGCATTGCGGCTTCTACGCGCCGATGACCGAGAGGACAGCGGGGTATCACAAAGCCTAGGAAGCCCCCGTCGGCAGTGCAACGAGGTTTTCATTCAGCGTTGCCGAACAATGTACACCGCACCTGTGCATCGACAAGCGTGAGAACGTGCACTGGCCTTTCGCATATTTTTGGCGGCTTACGAGTTCCAACCGGGGTTTGCGTCGTTATGCTGTTTCATGTGCCACTCGATCGCCAGAAAACTATGGCGCCAGAGATTCCCCGTTAGGTCCGGCGGGACTGTCGCCCCCGAACAACGCAGCACTTTCGCGGGGTCACGTCAATGACATGAAAGCAAGGAACATGAACATGCTGGGCGAATCCGTCCGACAGGACATATATGGTATGGACATAGCGGGGGCGGGCACTGTTCGTTGAACTACGCGTCCATAAGGACACACAGCCTATCGCGGGTACGACGTGATCTCGGAGCGCCGACGATCCTGTTTGTGTGCCTAGTATTGTTGTCCGCGAGCCCAGCAACTCCGGTTTCTGAACTCGACAGACCTTCCTGGCTACGTGGCTACGTGTCAGCAATCGCGTTTGGGACCTCAAATAACAAAATATACCGATCATTTGACAACATACCATGAAGACATTCTTTGTCTCTTTGGCTGCGCGCGACGACAACCTAGAATAGGGTGGCGGCGAACTTCATTTGCCAAGTTCTGTGTGCGCGATCTCGGAGCGGCGCGGGGCAAGGAGTTGCTCCCATCAAAAACGAGGCATCAACTGATCGAAGGTTTAGGGATAACACCAGTGGCAGGGGTCCTTCCTCTATTTCCGAATTCCCGCTGACAATGTGCTTGTGATGCCGACAGTGAGGTCGATGGCCTTCGACGGTCGTCTTACACTGCTCAACACCAATTCTACATCTATGAATATGCGTACATCACGGCACAAAGTACCGGAATATTTCAATACAGCGCACATTGTATCTCTGGCTAAGCAGACGAGACTGATAGCCTATTTCTAGTGACGGAGGTGCTCGTAATGTAAGACTCAGTCAGACTGTGCCTTCCAGCGTCGTCCATCGGGGCTGGAATTTCAACTACACTTGGCCTGCGGCTTTCAACGACCTCTACAGGCACGACCTCCTCCACTTCATCCGTGTCAGTCGATTCCTCGGGTTTTATTTCCTTCACGCTCCCAGACGGCTGTTGCTCCTTCTCGAAACCAACCCACTTCTCCGCGTCGGGACCGTTCGCATCACCTTGGTCATAATGCATTTCTTCCGAGGCAAACGACTCCGCCTCCGTGGAAGACCCGTGGCTCAGAGGGCGCGCGAACACAGGGTCCTCGCCGAACTCGCTCACAATCGTCCGCTCGAGCGTGCGCAGTGTAGACGCATGCGCGAACTGAGCGTCGTCCATCGCTATGTCTGTTGTCGCGTGGTTGTTGCTGTAAAATGTGTGGCGGTTGTCCCATTCGCGCATGTGCAGGAGGAAGCGGGCGGTGAGGAGACCGGAAATGGGGAGAGTCAGCGCGTTCAGGAGGCGCTGGAAGAAGCCGCTTGGGGCGCGCTGGGGTGAGAGATTTAGTACCTGAAAGGGAGAATGGAACGTGATGGATTGTACGCACGAAGTTCAAGATAACAGCTGCGGTGGTAAAAATAGAGACGATTCTACACGCAGCACATTATCAGAAAGTGAGCGCGGTACCGAGTAAGACGACGGACCCAAAGTACAAGACACCTACGAGATGAATGACTTTGAGTCTGGTATCAAACTGTCCAGTATCGTAGGCCACTCACCCTGTTCTAGAATCAAATACGTAAACGTATTCTTTTGAGACTCAACCGATCCTGCGGCTTTCACTGCCTGGATGCATCGGATCGTTGTCAGTATTGTTGACGAAAATTCGAACACGCAGACGAGGATTGATAGGAGCGTGTTGGCACTGGGATGGAGCCAGACGTTAGTAAAAAGTGCATGTGTCAAGGGCCTTGACCGTGAGGCGCTCACATTTGGATAGTCGACGATCCTTGGCACCGCAGGCCAGGCACATGAATCTACGCACGCGTGAGAACAGGGGGAGGGTTGGAGGCCTTTGTCGACTTACGCAGTCAAGAACAACACAAGTCACTGCTATAGCACCCAGGCCGCACAAAATGAACTTGTTTTTGGACCACATAGCATACGTCCGCATAGTGAACACAGCTGGAAGCAATGTAATGTGAGAAGGCATCAATCGAGCTAAAGAAATGTGCTCACTGAGAACAGCCGCTCTTCCTAACACGCTGACGGCACTGAGGAACTTGTACCATGTATTGCAGCTAGATCCCAATTTATTTGATATAGCCAGCAAATAAAGCACATTGCAGAGCAAGGCATAGCGGCACAGAACATATAGAACTGTAGATAGCCTGTGTAGAGATGATTTTGACCAGATGTACTTGATTTCAGCCTTGAGTGTCAAGACATAGTCGAAATAGAGCAGTGCTAGCAACGATTGCAAGATGAGCCCAGTGAGAGAAGGATTCAGAGGGATAGTGATACCTAGTGACGCCCATTGGATACGGAACTGTAGAAAGCTTGAGAAGAAAAGGAGGGAGTCAGTAGCTATATATAGGAGACTATGCGACACAAACGCACTGAGTTGTAGCAGCAGCTATGGCTTTGCTGCTCATACTGAGATAGATGGTGTAGATGGAATAGTTGAGGAAGGGGCGTAAGGAGAGCCGCAAGATTAAGGGGGAGAGATACAGTCTTTCAGGCCAGCCCTGATACTATATTCACACTAAATATACCTTAGCTACGCGATGCAGCAACATCAAGCTTGCCTCATGGGGCCTGGCGAGCGTTATTCTAGCGCACAGCTAGAAGCTTGAGAATGCAATGCAACAGCGATGAACAACGGTGACATTACCTCGTCGCTTCCACCCATCTTGTTCGGGAATCTTATCACTATTCAAAGGCAGGAACGTGCGTTCGGGCGCTACCTAACGCTGTGAGCAGCAAGACGTTCATCTGTTCTGACGGTGGGACAGCATCAGCCAGCTCTTACGTTCACATCCGCTGCACAGGCGACGAATGCAGTCCATGCGAGACCAGACGCAGGTATAGACGCAGCATAAGCGCAGTCAAAACAAAAGTGTAAGGACGCGTTCCAGTTGAAATAGCGGTCACACGGCCTGCGGGGCTTATCGTGGAGGTCAATGAGCTTCTTGCGGTCTGAACACGTCGACCCGTTGCACCAGCCAGCTCGTACCGTTTTTACATAGGAGCCAGTATAGCACAGTGTTCTATCAGATAGTCGTTAGCATGATTGAATCTCCCGGTTGAGCACAGGTTCGGTATCATGCACCTATTATCGTCATTTCAACAGCGTACTGCGACTTTACATCATAACTTTGCGAAGCCGGGTGTACATTCATTCGGGTTGTTCTCCTTATTGCACATTGCTGGGATCGTTCTATCAAGCGTCCATTAATCATAGACGAACTTTAGCGGCGCGAGATCTTGAACAGCATTCCCTGGTGCTAGGTTCCCGCCACCAGATTGCGATACTTGGCTTCCCTTTGCGCTGTCTGTGCAACTGTGGGTCAATAGTGAGCTCACGCGAGCGAACGACGCCTGCGACAAGCGTGGTAATGGATCGACCGTCTGGTATTCAGCGCTCCAGGACATCATGATGGATCAAGATGGAGACTCTGTTACGGAAGATGCGCCTGCACGGAGCAGTCGGAGTGAGTATGGAATTCACACTGCCTACCGGCGGAGCGACAGCTATACTCACGTTGTATGTCCGATACTTGCATCTTGCGCTCCCGAAATGTTGGCTGCGGTAGTAGTACTATGCACCAGGGGTTTGCTCTGGCAATTGCGTAGTGCAAGTTTGGAGTTGTGGACGCGGCGGACGGCAGTTGCCGTGAATAACGATCACGTGGATAGTTGAAGTCGCGTGTCGCGTCCAAGGAAACGACGCCCGTCGTCCTCGTTCCTCCTTACGGCGCACGCGCCGCCTCCGCATAGCTTTTTACACCCTCTTTTCCAGCTCGACCTGCTGTACTAAATCCACCGGTGTCCCAGGAGGCAGGATTCATGTGAGTATATCGGCTATCGAATAGATCTTTCAATTTCACAACCGTCACTTCAGACTACCATGAATGTGATGCTGGAAACCCCTTCTCGGGTATGGCGAAGAATCGAGGATGTTGAAGGAGGAGACCTACCCTCACTGCCTTCACTACCAGGATTCGATGAAACCCACGAGCATCATACGACAGAGTCCGACTCCTTGGATATGGATCTCTCAGGCGAGTCTGAACCCATGCATTCTACCCCCGCACACACATCCTATACCGCATCCACAATTCGTCCCTCTGTGAGCACAAGTAGTGCACTACGGTTTGCAAACTCTATCGCCTCCCGATCCAGCAAATCAGGGTTGTCTGGGTCTCGGGGCTCGAGAAGAACTACCATGCAACCTAAGGATTACAGCTTTGACATCAGCGCTATTCCAAGCTTGCCGCACCCCGTTGAGGACACTGATATCCGGAGCAGTGACCAAGACACTTCTAGTAGGGACTTGTCGGTCGGAGAGCCACGTCTGCCACGGATGTATCCAAACGCAGCGGGAGAGGACGATCTGGACTTATCGGACGCCCTGCGGTCCATCAGTAGGGAAGAGGCTCTTCCTCTGGACATTGAACCTACCCCGCGGAAGAAGTATGATTACTCTGTCAGTCTGAGGTCGGAACCGAAGGTGCGTCTGGTCGTCGTGCATCATATGCTCTGACGAACCAACTTCAATGTAGCCTTCTCCATATGACAAACTGCGCAACGTCGCAGTACGACGCCCCCTCTCGCGAAACACACGAACACCCTCACTCACGAGGACTGCCACACCCTCTGAAGGCTCATCCTCCGCGCAATCCACCCCTCAGAGCACCTATTCCCCCAGGCTCAACAGATCTCACGATACCTCACCCACACCCGCCCATGCGATACCTCTCCCTCGATCTGTGACTGCCTCGCCTATGCCCCTCCCTCGAGCGGCAAGCGCGTCACCCATGCCTGCACGATTCATCCCACTACCAGCTTCCGCAAGCAACTCGCCCGTGCTCAATTACTCCCCTCAGAGCGTGCAAAGGACATATGAGCAGTCTGCCGAGGAAGAATTCGCCGACCCGTCCTCTTTACAGCCTCCGGATCTCTCCTTCAGCTCAGATGAACAGAATGAACCGGACGGTGTTGAGGAATCCGTGATGGAAAGAGAACCCACTTTCTCGTCTGAGGAAGGCGTGACCCAGCAAAGGACTACTACAGACCAAGATATCAGCGATTTCTCGCATCGTCAGGATTCTATAGCTCCACCGCCCTCAAGCACGTTTTCCTCGCCATCGGCTATGCTCACTCCCACACCTGCGTTCCAGCCACGACGTGCACGCTTCAACGTCCAACCCCTTCCGCAACCCACCACCACACCATCCATCTCCCCCGAAGAACCAGACGAAAGTCAAGAAGAAGAGCAGCCCACATGGCGTGCTGACCAGCAAACTCAAGAAGCCACCCCAAACGCCCACAAACGATCCTTCCTGCTCTCTGTCATAAACTCCACTGCAAGGCCCAGGCTCAAATATCCTTCCAAGAACGCGGATGGCCCAGCAACACCCGGTGTCAACTTGCAAAACGCGTTTGCAGGCGTCACGCCTGGAGTCAAACTCAACCTGCAGCGACGCATGTCGCATCCCCTCGCACAGGGCTGGACTGCCGCGAAATCCGACTCTGGCTCAGGGAACGAGTCGCCGGGCGGATACGACGGCGCCGTCGACCGCGTCTCCTTCCTGTCCACCACCTCTTCGCAGGACCTCGCGATTCACGCGCGCGCGAACGCGTCGTTCGATCCCGCCGTCGGTCTAGGCGACCGCGGGCGCGGTGTCGACCGATTCAACGCGGCGAAACTCAACAACTACCTGCACGGGCTCAACCAGAAGCTGCAGGAGGAGAACGAGACGCTCGTGGCGCAGCTCCGGCAGTACGAGGCGCGATTGGGGGGTCTGGACACCAGTTCGGCGACCAGCGGGTACGACGAGCCTGTGCAGAACAGGCGGGCGAGTGCGGGCAGACGCGTTAGCGCGGGGCCGCTTGGGCTGAACGATGTTATGGAGGAGAAAGCGGAGGACTGGATCGAGGAGAAAGCGGAGATGGAGGATATGTTAGATGA
The DNA here is from genome assembly GCA_022385755.1 of Trametopsis cervina. Taxonomy (NCBI): domain Eukaryota; kingdom Fungi; phylum Basidiomycota; class Agaricomycetes; order Polyporales; family Irpicaceae; genus Trametopsis; species Trametopsis cervina. Next base: position 65,676 of record MU278368.1, on the reverse strand, counting down.
TTTGAGGGAGCAGCTCGAGAAGGTTGAGGTGGAGAAGGAGAGTGCTGTCAGGGAGAGGGACGATGTGGAGAAGGCGCTGGAGGAGGAGAAGGCAGAGCGGGCGCGGGATAAGGAGAAGTGGAGGGAACGGATGGGCGAGGTCGAGAAAGGCGTGCAAGATATCGTGGACGATATCTACCAGAAGTTGAGGGCAGCGGAGGATCGTGCGCAGAGTGCGGAGAAGGAGAAGACCCAGGCTGTCAAGGACATCGAGAGACGGCTCGCGGAGGTCGTTGTTGAGCGAGACGTGCTGGCCGAGCGCCTCGAGAAAACGGAGGGCGCGCTCGAACACAGCCAGGACCTCGGCAGCGCAGTCAATGCCGCCAATGAGCGCGTCAGCAAGGTTCTCGCCGATCTCAAGAACGCCAATCTGCAAATTAAGGGCCTCGAAGAGGAAGCCGTTGCGGCGGACGAACACATCGATTCTCTCGAACATGCGTTGGGAGAGGAGAAGAAGATCGTCGCTGAGCTCGAGGAAGAACTTCATCTGAAATCGGAGGAGCTGCAAAACACGCTTCATCGCACTGCTGCCCTCGACGAAGAGCTCACTTCGGCTCAGCGCGAGCTGGAGGAAGAGAAGGCCATCGCTACAGAGATGGAGCAAGGGCATGAAGCCGCCGCCGAGCGAATCGAGTCCCTCGAAGAGCTCATCGGGTCTACACAAGAACGTCTCGCCGCGCTTACCGAGGTCCTCGATCAGGAACGCGAGAGAGCTACTCATTGCGAGGCCGAAGCCGAACGAGCGTCCGAGCTGGCCAGGGAGATGGAAGAGGCCCTCGACGCTGCGGAAGCCAAGATGCGCAGCGACGAAGAGCAGATATCCGTCCTGAGGACGAAGGTCATGGCTCTCGAACGGGAACTGGACAGATCACGCTCACGCATTGACCCGTCTGGCCTCGGAGCGGACGCTGACGCCGAGGCAGATATTGCTGCGATGGAGGCCGAGCTCGACGAAGCACACAAGGAGATCGCGCGGCTGACTATGATGGTGAGCCAGTCTCCCGCCCGCAAGGCGGTCGAGAGGGCGAAGGATGCCAAGATTGAGATGTTGGAACAAGAGCGCGATGATCTCGTGGAACGACTGAAGAGCTTGAAGAACAACTCGTTCGGAACGCCTGGAAAGATGTTGAACGGCGCTGGTATTTCGCCTATGCACCGCCACCTCCTGAACTTGTCATTTAAGAGCCCCAAGACTCCTGGTGGACCTCTCAGAGATGTTGGTGAGATTTTATTCTGAGAAACTACACACTCTGACCTTCCGTGTGTTAGCTTTCATGGTTGCAGACAACGATGAACGATGCCACTGCTTCTCCTCTGATAGCTGAGATCGAACGGTTGCAGCAGGAACTAGAACAGGCTAACGAGAGCATCGACGACAAACTAGATCGCCTCGAAGACGCCGGTCTAGGTGTAGTCAGCTTGACCAACCAGCTTGAAGATGCCCGGTCGAAGATCATTTCCCTCGAAGAGAACGTTGCTCGTCTCCAGCGGAGAGAGGAGAGGAGAATCCAGAGGTTGGAAAAGCTCCGCTGTCAGAAGTGCCGCGTCAAGGTGGACGTTCGTGCTCTGCAGGTCCGTGCATCAGGAGATGAAAGGCAAGTAAAACGAGTTTTACGACGAGACTGCATGCTAATATATTTTATAGTTCGTTCATCGACCCTGCGGATTTGTCTATGGAAGATGAGCCGGAAACGCCTCCCACCAAGACCACTGAGAGACTCCGAGCCGACCTGCAGGCTGTAAACACTCAGCTGGCATCCATGAAGCAGCAGTGGGATTCCGAAAGGCGCAGGCTTTTAGGAGAGAATGCCACATTGAAAGATGCTGCTTCCCGTTTGAACGCTGAGGTTCGCCAGGTGAAGGACGAAGTGAAGCGGTACTCTGAGACAGAGCGTGGCAAGGCTGGCATGCAAGCAGTAAGTGCCCGTCTTACATACTCTTGTGCCATCTTTCACTCACATGATACGATAGGAGCTCGATAAGGCTAAGCGGATGGTCGGAGACCTGGAGGCACAGCTGAAATCGGAGCGGTCACGTCTGAGAGGGTTCACCACCGAGCAGAATCAAGCAGAACGACAGAAGGAGGAGGTCGTCCTTCAGCTGCGCCGCACTGAATCTGTGAGTGTGCACCCCCTGGCGATGGTTGTCTTACTGACAGTCACGTGGTGCAGGATATGGCCGACATCAGAGAGGAGCTACAAAGGATCAAGCACGAGAATCACGAGCTGGAAGCTGAGCTACGCAGTGCGGAGATTAACCTATGCGTCCCCTGTTGTTGCTGATTACGTTGTATTTGCAGCCAACTCCAACGTGGAACAGAAAGCCCGACTCCTCGAGTCGAAGGTGGTCGAAAACACCGAGACTATTGAGAACCTTCGAAGGGAGCGGACTATGCTCGTATCTGATCACAAAGAGCTTCAAAAGAAACATGCTCATGTCTCTAAGGTATGTTTGTATCTGCCTTCAATGTCACCTGTCATGTTGAAACCCGCGTTTCTAGCATCTCAGCCAACTGCGCGAAGAGCACGCCGCCTCTCAAACCTCTCACGACCAGCGTCGTCACGAACTCGATCTCCGGCTCCTCGAGATCGAGGATCTCCGCAAAACACTTTCTGAACAAACAGATGAGCTGCATCGGGTAGCCGAGGAGAAGAACCGCGCTAGCAGTGAGAACAGTGACATGGCTCGTAATGTCGCCTCGCTTGAAGCGGATCTGAGGAGAGTGAAACGGGATGCCGAGGTCTTTGGACGCGACCTCAAGCAGCTTCGTACCCAGAAGGAGCGACTCGAGGCAGAACGCAAGGAGGAAGCTACCAAGACTGAGCGCGCACAGAAGCAGGCCCAAACCCAGATCCGTCTGTTAAGAGATGAAGCGAAGGAGGAGCGAGAGAGGAACAGGACGTTGCAGGACCAGTGGAACAGCCATACTTGTTCCAGGTGTGTATGAGTCTGTGACGCGTGTAGGCGGTATACTGACCCCACCTTGACGATCTAGCGCTTCGACAGACCTTTCGACCTTTGAAGCTCGGCATAAGGCTGAGTGCAAAGGGCTCGTGCTCCAGATCAACTACCTCAAAGCGAAGTGGGTTCGTGAATCCAATATGCGAGACAATCTGGGCAACCAGAAGCAATATCTTCTTGTACTTCTCGCCAAGAGCGAGCGACTGTGAGTTCTGCCATCGATGTCCAAGACGAAAGACGTTGAGCTCATTTGTGTGCGTTAGGGAGGATAAAATCTTGGCGGCTATTGCGAGGGCTGGATTCCCGAATGCAGCCTCGCGTCTTCCGGCCGTCGTGCGCAAGAAGCGAACGCTCAAAAACGTCACGCTTTCTGTCATCTTTGTTCTGCGAGCCAAGTGAGTCGTCTGTTCGACCGTGTGTGGCGCGTGCTGACGAATTGTTGTTTGTCCCAGACGTGCCATGGATGCATGGCGAACCGAACGTGCGAAGAAGGCCGCCATTCCTGATGCACTCGCCGACGTTCGAAGACATCGAGAAGAGACCGCCAGAGCGAAAATCAAGGGGAAGCAACGCGCATTATCATAATTTATTCCTGGGACCATCACCATTTTATCATTGTCATCATCTTGTATTCTGTTCGTTCATCCATCATGCCGGTGTTTTTTGACTATCATTCATGTTTTGAGTACGTATACATTAGTAGAGACTTAACTGTATGTTATGCCTGTACATGAGTGGTACATCAAATGTGTAATCGACATACCACAACACGTGAAGGTCCGAGTGCTGCACGCTGAGGAATGACGGCGGACTATGGAGGAGGTTGACGGGGTTGTCTAATTACACGCACAGCGTCCTTTGTGAATAAGTAAGAGGCACCACTCCAGATGGTCGTGATACCGACTAACACTCTTGATGTGAAAGACATGTGAGAATATATGCGGTGACCCTACAGAAGAAAGACACGTACTGCAAGCCTTGCAAGGCGGGATGAATGTCGTGCGGAATTAACGGACTGACAGTGGTGACACCCATCAATAGGAGCTGAAGGGCAGTGTTGTACTGGAGGAGACGGTGAGGACCCACAACTACGTACTACACATGGGTGGATTCATACCTTGCTGATTGTTGTAGGCCGAACCTCGGCAGAAGGGAGTGAGAAATCCCAATACCGTTTCCAGGTTTTCTGGCGGACAGTCCTTGTTCATGATGGCATGGAATTCCAGGACATGAGAACTCACAGGAGCGGGCAGTGTCGTATATCGTATATAAAACGCCGACAGACTGAGTAGTACGTCCCGACCGAGTATGATGACCGCCAGTGGCACTGTAAGGCTTCAGTCATCCATCGCAAGGTTCTGAGGCGTCGGACATACTTGGTATGAGCTCCTTGAAAGCAAGAGTTATTGTCAGGGTGGTCATGAGGGTCTTGTCCGCTGCTGGGTCCAGTATAGTGCCCAATACGGAGCTCATGTTATACCGGCGTGCCATCCATCCATCAACCTTCAAATACATGGATACAGAAATGGCTCATGTTCAATACGGCAACGAGCGTGAAGAGACAACATAGAAGAGGCGGACCAGGTCTGTTAATCCAGCGTAGGCAAGCAATGACGTCGCGAGCACGAAGTTGTCTTCTACGATGGCCCAGCCGAGGACGGGACATGCAAGTATTCGCGAGACTGTCAGGAGGTTTGGAATCGTGTATATGTTCTCCTTTACGCGTTCTGCAAGCTTCGCTTTGGGAGTTGGCTGGTCTGGTAGCTTGGTCGGCTCATGTTGCTCCAACCGCGGCGCGCATGAACGGAAAGTTCTACGCGACCTGAGCTGAGAGGATGCTCGTAGCGGGTGGCTAGATGTCCTCCTGTATGATATAAACGCGTTCCGAGAGATGTTCTGGCCGCAGCGTAGAGTCAAGCGAGGTAAGAGCATCTCGAGCTGAAAGAGAGGAACATGACGCAGGCACGGCAATTCGAGGTTGCCTAAACGGGATTTGGCGCGCCTCGCTGTCCGTTTCATCAGGCGCCGGTGTGCTCGACCTCGACCTCGACACTCAACCGCTTCGCTCTTTGCTTCTGCCTGGTGCTGTACATTTAGCTTGGGCATATGCGCCTTGCTTTGCCTCAGGCCTTTGCTTGGTTTCCTTAACACTGCTGCTTTTGCCGACATTCGTTTTTCTTGGTTCTACTCGATATGACCTCGCCGTCAAGTTACCTGTCATCGCCATTAGCTTCCAGTGCGCGCTCTCCGTCACGTCCATCGTCTCGCGGTTCTACAAACGGGCGGGCAAGTCCTATAGTGGACCGCCAACACGACCAAGGTGCGTTTCAGCATCGTCGAACCCCTGGGCAAGCCATCCGTGTCTGGGTAGGCACGCTGTGGCTAAAGCAATCATGTCCGTGCCTAAACTGCGTGCCGGCCGGGTATGACTTTTCGAGAAATCCCCCGTTGCCATCTACCGCCCAACGCTCGACTGTTGTTGGAACTGTTTGCGATGTCCCACAGCCTACTGACCAATCGTTGTTGATGCAGTTGTTATCAGGACGCAGATGTCCACCTTGAAACACAACATTCGCCAACAACAAGCCCAACTACACTCCCTCGAGAACATCATTCTGCGCGGCCCACGCCCATTGCCACCCGGTACATTTTCGCCACCGCAGTCTCCCAACGAGTTTGACTCCTTTCACATGAACATGCCACCCTCATCGTATGCATCATCTTCTAACGGAAGTACCAGTACGCCTTCAAAGGTAGCGCGACGACGCTCGAGCTTTGAGGTTCTGTCAACTATGGCAGGCCCGGACTCGAACCTGCCCCTTCCCAAAGTCCTTGGACGTTCACCGTCATTTGGAGAGGAGATCAGGGAGGGCATACCGACGTCGTCGCCGAGCAAGCGACTATCCAGCCCTACGCGTACGCTCAGTCGTACGTGATCGCTCCTCTTCTTCGCGCCCTCTATCGCCTGACGCGTTTATGTTGCTAACTCGTCATTACTCTTTTAGGGATTCCGGTGGCCTCGGTAGGTTAGTGTCATCTTACGTACTGTCCTCGTTTTTCCCTCGGATCGCTGAGGCAGGACACATGCCGTTTTCTGAATCACGCTCATCTCCGTCGTCCTGCAGGAAATGCACGCGCTCTGGCTGAGGAAAACGACAACGGTCTCACCGCATCCACGTCATCGCTACCACCACACTCACCCAACAAACGCGCGTCGTTCGCGCCTGGTAACACGACGAAAGTACTCGCTGATCTACAAGCGGGCGTTTTGAACGCCAAGAATGCGCTGGAGAACACGAAGGCGCAATTACGAGTAAGCCAGCAGCAGATCAGCCAGTTGACAAGGCAGAGGGAGGATTTGAAGGATGCTCGGGAACGGCTGAGATTGGAGAACGAGGGTCTGAATAATGTCGTCGCGAGGAATGAGAGGCTGCTACAGGAGGTGAGCGTGTTGCGCTACGCGCCGTGTTCGTCATGTCTGATGATGTCAGGTGCTGGAACGAGCGCGCAAAGCTGAGGCTGAAGCGGCCTCGCTCAAATCGCAATTGAAGGCTGAGACACTGACCTCCAAGAAAACCATCCGGGAGATGGAAAGCACTGTGACTGAGTCCACTGCGCGGTCACAAAAAGCCGAAAGAGAGTACATTACGCTCCGAGATTCGATGAAGGGTCTCGTGGAGTCGTTTAAACATGATCAAAGTGCATTGCGCGAGGAGATGAAGAAGAGGGAGGAACGGATGAGGAAAGACGGCGAGGAGCTGAAGAAGAAGTATCTGAAGCTCGTGGAGGAAGTACAGAAGCAGAGGGAAGAGGAGGGATCAGGGTTGAACGAGGTGAGGAGACTCAAGGGGGAGGCTGAACAATCTCGGCGGGAAGTGGAAGAAGGCTTGCGGGTGGACATACAAAAGTTGCGAGACGAAGTGGACAGGTCTATCAAAGAGGACAATGGGGCCGTACAAACTGCTAAGTCAGTATACTCCTGACCGTGTCCCTCCTTTTGTTGATCCAACCTCGTTACAGGAATTTGTCGGACGAACTGGCTCGTCTTCGTCGGTTGATGCGTACGAGTGGCGGTGGATCAATGTCTTCGATACCAATACCTGTTGCCCGCGCTGCGTCGCCTGTCAAGCCATCCTTCAAGTCGCCCCCGCCATCGTCACCGCTGAAGCTACCGACGAGTCCCTAGAATTAGCCTTGTCCGTCTTTCGCCAGCCTACCGTCATTTCCCAGCGCATTCTCTTCTACCCGGGACAGACTTCGCCACTCTACACCAACCTTCTGCTTCATCCGCCATCCATACCACTATCTTTCCCTCATACCCACGCCGCAGTCACCACCGGTTCTTGATTATCTATACACTCAATACGGATACTATACACTATAAGCCCTCTCTCCTTGTTTTCTATCAATCGTTGTCTTCCTTCCATCTTTCGCTGCTTTTATCACGCAATGCATAAGCTACTCGGGATATCGTTTTGATGTCGATTGAGATTGCTCTTCTGAACTTAGAAGCTGGAAACCAGATCTCGTGGATAGGATACGTGGGTATATTCGGGTGCGTGTTCGTGTCATTCATTGGTATTCGCGTTCGTGCATCAATGGAAGTCATCTTCACTGACGCTTGTGACCAGGCCCATTGCTCTAGGTCTGAACCTTACTTGTAAGTATAAGTACCTCCGTATCGGAGTGCCATCTCTTCAAGATCGCCTACGGTGCCCATGCTAACACGATTGCACTGACATACATCTTGCAGCCAGGTTACTGTGAGTGGCATCTTGCACTCATCTGATGACGATACTACTTACTTTGGTGTTGTAGGGCATCTGACGTAGCGTTGTCGATAACACAGAGTTCATATCGACCCACACAATCATCCCGAACCGCAAGCCAATATCACCGTCCTCGATGTGGAAATGCGTGGTCTGCCACCTGACGATGGCCGTCGCCAATCGTGAGAGCCATGAGTCAGGCGGCAAACATGCAAATGCGGTTGCACGAGCGACGGAGGCGGCGGTAGGGCCAGATGGATGGCGATGTACGCTGTGTGAGGAGCTCGTGGACAGGGGAAGTGGCGTTGTTGAACATCTGGCGAAGCCGTATCATGAGATGAAAGCTCTGAGGTGAGTCTCGGCCTGGGAGAAACATGTGGTGGATTGTCTCATGTAGCTGTATAGGCCTGATGATGCAGATGGCTTGGGGCACCCCAATGCGTCTGGTCGCGGACGTGGACGCGGACGCAGAGGCAGAGGCAGAGGCAGGGTAGGACGAGGACAGGCGGCCGAGCGTGGTGGAGGTAGAAGGAGAAGTAGCAGATCCAGCAGCCCAGTAGCTGGAAGATCGGGAAGCGCGGAGACGATACGTGCACAAGACGCAGATCGTGGTGCGGGAAGGGAAGGTTCGGGAAGAGGCGGAAGAGGTGGGAGAGGCGCAGCGAATGGACGTGGAGATGGGAGGGGAAGAGGGGGCGAGAGAGGAGGCCGCGGTATTGCAGATGGCCCTGCTCACGCTCCACCGCGAGGGAGAGGAAGAGGGGTCAGAGGAGGAGGAAGAGGCGACGCAGGCGATGTAGGTGGAGGTGGAGGCAGAGGAGGACAAGGGGGAAGAGGAGGAGGAGCAGGAATGGGAAGAAGAGGCGGCGGCGGCGGTGGTGGTGGTGGTGGTGATGATGATGAAGGTGGCGGCGGGGGAGGTAGGGGAAGAGGTGGTGGTCGCGGCAGACACAGAAGCCCCTCTTACAGCAATGCAGAACTGGTAGATCTCTACAACTACGCTGCGTCTGGGATGGGACTTCTGGACGGGCCATATGGTTATACAAGTGATTAAGTTCACTGTATGTGGATATGTAGCACACACGTTTGTCAACACGCCTGTACAGGTTATCAATGTAACATAGAATTTGTCTGGTTATGTCCTCCACATACATGTCATGCATGGTAGGACTTGGAGCGAAAATATCACATACATCTGGTAGAAATGACCATCGTTATCACGCTATCCACAGGGCACGAACGCGGAGACCAATTTATTCTGAAATGGGTCACGGACATCGGTTGCTCACTGGACAATATGTACTTGCGGGAATAGTTTGCAGGTCATAGAATGTCATCCATCTAACTTTCTACAACCAAGTCTGGATTCTGTAATAGACAGCCACCACTTCGAGTCGATGCTGTTGGTGGCCAGTAAGTCAAATAAAAAACGGAGCTGCCGGCCGCATTCGCGTTCATCGGCGTGTCTCTTAGTCTCCCACCATGACGATAGCTTTGAATGTACTAAACGCCTGGTCGCGTTACTCACTTTCGCACTTGACCTCACTCACCTCTAACTTTCTCAACAAGTATGTCTAGTGGTATGCTTTAAGTTCCTCGCCGCGTGTCCACAGTGTTCTCACTAGCTCGCACCCGTAGGACTCTCAGCATTACTCTTCGGCGCAACCGGAGCTACCGGTAAGCACCTCTTGCGAGAGCTGCTCTCGTCGGACAAGTACAACAAGGTCGGCGAGTACGGAAGGAGGGTAACGGACAAGGCGAACCTCCCGAACGCGGCGAAACTCGAGCAGAAGTCTGTCAACTTCGACGCGATTGAGCAAGAGCGGGTGAAGGAGGGTGAATGGGATGTTGTGCTGATAACGTACGTGCTTTCTTAGTCAGGGATAGTGGACAAAGCATGCTTATGCTCTCTGTTCTGGCCATATAGAATGGGCACGACGCGTGCAGCTGCAGGAAGTGCGGAGGCTTTTGAGAAGATCGACCGAGAGTGAGTCGTGTGCACCCTCGCGCAACCTCTGTTGTTGATTCGTCCCCGTTCTCCCGCCGGACTTAGGTACGTTATCAACGCTGCCAAGGCTGCCAAGTCGGACGATCCCACTCGCAAGCAGCGTCTCATTTACCTCTCGGTGAGCATTAGTTGGCCAATCCTTCTCATGCGTCTTCTCGACTGACATCCGGCTGTGCAGTCCGTCGGCGCGAACCCCAAAGGATACTTCCTCTACGGAAAGTGAGTTACAGCACTCCCCTAGCTATACTTGCCTTTGAACAGCTGCTCATAACGTCGTTGCAGGAGCAAAGGCCTGACCGAGCAAGCGCTAGCCAACCTTGGATACGACGACGTCATCATCTTCCGTCCCGCTTTCCTTGCGCAGGCAGAGCGACCCGAACACAGACTCGCAGAGCACGTTGCAGGGTTAGTTCTGCATCTCACTATGTTTCTTTCCAATATGTCGTGACTGACTTACCGCTCCTAGATACGTTACTCACCAGCTCGCCAGGTTCTCCAAGTCTGTTGAGATACCCGTAAGTGGCCATCATCCTAACCAAAGCTGGTATCTGTCACCATATGCTAATCCATATGTGTTCGTGGTATACAGGTCAGCACTCTTGGGAAAGCGTTGAGCATCGCTGGCGCGCTCGGCAGCGAGGGCATCCCCGATAAGCTGAAGACGAAGACGTCTTGGGAGGGATCGTCGTTCACCCTCTTGACTAATCCTCAAATTCTGGATCTCGCGAAGACGCAGTAAATGAGACAAACGAGGTTCCTACTATGCCACTAATACTGTTTCTCTCTGTTTCATTATTTGGAGTTCTGTGCATCTTTAATGCATCCTAGATTTATCGTGTAATTCTAAGTTGTGTCTTTTACTTCACCGGTCTAGGCGTTGCTCCTCATCGAGGGGTGAGTGGATTTGCTCATATTCTCGCTGACCTTCTGTCCCTAGAACGCCGCTTCCTTACAAGGAGGGAGTCCATGACTGCATAGTAATGTGGCACTCGGTACTTAGCACGGGCTGACATCTATGCATCTATGCTATCCCTAGTTCTGCGCTCCAAACCCGAAACCACCGGGTGAGTTCTATTCGCTTCATCCTCAGCAGCCTTACTGAGCTGCTATAGCTTATACTATGCTAGGCGACCTGGGGAAGCCATAATACTATCAGCAGATGACATGCTCAAGAGGCCGCCTTACGTATAACAGATTCTTCCATTTACGCACCACGATCCCATGCAAGCAACTCCCACACACCATTTCTTACATTCCAAACCTACGATAGAAACGTCAGGCATATGTCGCAAATGCACAGTATGTTACCAACTTTGCCTTGCAACATGCCCATCACATGACATGGAAAGATTGCCGCTGTGGACAGAGTACCAAGACTGCGGGGTAACCTCCGACAAGGATCGCAGACCCAAATTACTGCACATTCCTGTACGTCTCCATGAATGACTCTCGGATTGCCTTTACTTGACCGACGTTACAGCTATATAACCCCCAGTCTACACCCCACGTATACCATAAGCTCATCACCCCAAAGCGCACTATAATATGCCGAACTTTGCATGCACTCGCAGCGGCCTACGCAACACCGATGTGCTCGACGAGCAAGGTACTCCGTTATATCGAATCTCTACCGACCATGCGTTACTGGGCAGAGAGCACACCAAGGTCTCGAGCCTACAGTCTGGCGAGCCTGGAGAAACCGTTGCCGAGGTCGAATGGCAATCCGCTATAAGCAGCACTATTACGTTCAAGATCAGAGGCACCTCGATCAAGGCGAGGGACTTTACACGCCACAGTTCGTTGTCAAGGTATGTTACGGCCGTAGAATAGGGCGTTAGTCCCCAGGTTTGCTCATCAATGGATTGACAGTGCGCGGGCGTTCAATGGATACACAGGGCGGTCCTATAGCTGGGAGGTGCTTATAACCGGGGCAAAGGTACGGTATTGCGCGTGCTCATGGTTGATTTGAATTGTGGTTAACCTTGAAGGGATGTCGGGTAGCTCCAAAGCGTTCCGGAGGGTCAGAAGATCGGGGAGTGGCATAGTAAATCCCATGGGATCATTGGACATGCGCACCCTGCGCACCTCGAACTTCCCTCGGACGCCACGGAGGATCTGGTAGAGATCGTCCTGGTTCTGCTTTACGTGCAAGAATTGAGTCGCCAGGATCCGCTCACTGGAGCAGCGTATGCATGGTGATGGGTTGCAGCGATGTACGTGGCTGGGGTTGTTGCGATCGTTATTGCACTGATAATCTATTTAGCTGTTCAACGCCGAACATCTTCACTTGCTGTAACTCCGAAGTATTCGACTGTATTTGCTTGTCCTGGGGTTTTCGAAGTCTCGAATTGCGTAAGACCCTTCGACACTATCCAACCTGTTCGACCCTTGAATTCGCTACTAATGCAGTCTGGTATTATTACCCTGTATGCGCGTTCACATAGTGAATACTCTGGACATGTTCACCAGCGTATTATTCCGTGCGGTCCCGGTTATTCACGCTGAGGTTAACCGCCATGTCTGACCTTCAAAACAAGATCAGTAAAAATGTACGCACTTCCTGTGAAGCAGTAAAGTGAGATATCTTCTGCTACTATCGACAAGTCGGAGTCCGTGAGGTGCAGCACTGCAGCGTTATTTTGAGCGTAAGGTTGTCAGCCGGCAGATCCATCGCTGAGCGTTATCGTGAACTTTCGAAACTGAGACCCCTGACACCAGCCTTTTCCATCACTCTTTGATGCCTCGCTTTTAGTGCGTCCTCGTCCGTACAAGGATGAATCTCGCGAATGAAGTTCATCGCCCTATCATGAACGAAGATCATTATGTACGGCAAGAGAAACAAAGAGAAAATGTACGATACTTGTTCGTCATCGTCACAGGAGGTTCCGCAAATACTCACTGTCAGTGATTACATTGCTAGGAACAGGCGTGCCAGCCAGTCGAACCTTCAAGTCGGCAGGTCAACGGTTTTGACCAACGGAGGCAGAACTCGAAACACGCGGACACAATCATCAGCGCTCCGCGAATCCGCCCTGCAGGGGTTGATCCCGCGATGCGTTGTTTACTCCTGTGGACGCATAGTTCTACCAAGAATGTGCGGTTCTCTCCATTTGTGAGACTGCTGGCCTCTGCAACGCGAATGTTCCTGTTTATGACCTTGATGTTTGCTACGTACGTGTTGTGTGCGTGATTCACCGAAACTATCATCGTACTGAACGAGGAGAGAGTCTGCCAGCGCAACGCAACATGCGGTGTAATCCTTTTGGGGAACGAGCAGTGTGCCGCAGTGCATGGCGTCTCGACCTCACAAACTGGAACTCGTAAGCCAATGTCCTCCGTGAATACTAGCCCGCCTTCTCACCTCCACCTGTTGCTAGAGCATCGAACAAAGACTTCGTTGCACTATGCAGACATGTCAGGGTGTTCATATGCCTGTGCTTCGTTGCAGCATAGTCATCCCCTCGATCATCGGCGCGCGGACGCCAACGTACGGCCAACTCGATCATCGCAAGGATTACTTTGTAGTCGAAGTCACCGTTGCTATCCTGAATTAGTCTCCAGGAAACTGGCCCGGGAAGCGTGCCCATCGCGTGTCACATATCGCTGCTTGGCATCGCAGCAGAGTTGGACATGAATCAAGGCTGAGGATACACTGGCGGTTTGTTAGCAAAACGAATGGGTGGCATTGTCTTCGCAGTGCACATAGGGCGGAAAGGGCCACGGGAGTGGCAACAGCATGACTCGCGCCGATGCGCCGATCCCCAGGCGTGGGGGGAGTCGGCTTCTGCCACACATACGGCCATTTGATACGCGAATCCTGGCCACCAGAAACGAGGAACGAAGCGCATCTTGCGATCGTCGCCGCGATGGGATTCCCGACACGGTAACCCCTCTGGATCCCACTCGTTCAACACAATATGCCATGCCTTACCCGCTCGTATGGCTGCTAGCGGACACCCGACTATTTGTTACTTCCTTTTTGTCGACGTGATCGCACGAGGCGCAATCGTTATGTGCTGAATAACCGTCCGGCTGGATTCGAAGGGGAACATCCGCCATCACAACCGGCGGCATGGCTTTCTGGCGATCGAGTGGCACACGTTCTGTTTCGACTTCGTGAGCCGCCAAAAGTTGTGAAAGACCAGTACACCTTCTCACGCCTATTAATTTCTAGGCGCGGTCCCCATTGTCTGTTGAGGTTGAATGAAGACCTCGTCCCATTGTGTAGACGCGGTGTACCGAGGCTTAGCAACAGCTTACTATCCCCTCGATCGTCGGGGCGCATCAGCTATGATCGGTAATTTGGACATGGACTGCAGCCTCACATCTGTCGACGACTGGCATACAAGGCGGATGGACTACATCGGACACTGTATACGCAATGCGCGTGCGCTGGCGAGGGCTACCGTATCCGAAACATAATCATTGGTACAAATGTGCAAACTGAAGGGCATGAAGACATCGGCTTTTGCGGCGACTATGACCGCCTGACCCGCGAACCTTCCGTGGCCACCAGAAAACGAGGAACGAAGCGCATGCTGTGCTCACCGACGCGGTGGAAATCCCGGCGCAACGATCTCTAGAATCAGCGGCATTCAGATCTGCGCATCCCAATCCAGAGTTGAAGCACGGATCAGGGGCGTCTACGAGTTGGCCTTTCTCGCTTAGCACACCGGGCGGCATATCATCTCGATCTGACCTGTGGCCTCAGGGTCTGCACAATGGAATCCTTTCTCTCAAGTGATTATTTTTGCGATTTGTGTGAGATCCTGACATTCTCCTCAGATCCTCCGTGCTTCTTCTCATTTAGCTGCTGTTCGCCGACACGAGAGGTAAGGCACGCGTTCGAGGGCTGGAGAGGATGGCCAAGTCACCTGAATAGACAAGGTGTCTTTCATTTCGAGCAAGATAAATAGTGCGCCGGAGAGAAGAGGTGATCCCCCAGCTTCTGCAGTCCAGCAGCCCTTCGCCGTCGAACTCTCCATTCATCCCGCCCTCCGCTCTTCCTCGCTTATAGCTCAAGTCCTCCGGTATATCCTAACCTTTTTCAACTCCACCTTCAAGTCGACGACACCTCTCCTGATGTGTTCCTTTGTGACGACCGAAGTCAGATTCAACTGCCAAGGCTGGTACAACAAGACCGAGGCCCGTTATTGCCATGTTGCTCTGGCATGGAAGGCCTGGCATGCGACTCCGGTTGGACCTGCCCCCACCCCCTGCAATGAAATGAGCGCGAGCATCACAGTTCAGGACACCCGCAGGACGAACTGCATGCAGGACTTGCAGCCCTGCAACTTGGGTCATCCTCAGTAAGTACCTGCACCTGTTCACTCTTTTTCTATTACTGACCTAGCCATACCTTTCCACAGCAAGGTCATGACCGAGTAGGCAGCTCAAGAACACGGCTACTAATGCCGCCCGAAGAGGTAAGAGTACTGCGATGGGCCGAGGAGCTGAGATTTATGTGTTGGTCGCTGATTTTCAATGCCGGACACTCTTTATCGCACCATGTATATCTCTCACCCTTGTATCTTTCCCCCTTCTATCTTTCCGACCTTGGCATATCTCCTTTGCGATGACCTTCACTTCTCAAATAACTCAAGAACTCTACTTCAGCTCAATCTGTTTTGTAACTGACTGTGTTATCAATATCTCCTTGTAAAATCGGCCCGAATTCTATCTGAGTTTCCACAGTCTCCCATTGTGTCGCATATAACTACGTTACGGGCGGTATTCTTTAGATTATTCGTGAGTGTACTCCGAGAGTCTTTGTGTACGCGGTGTTTGTTTCTGTTGACGCGCCGAGATTGGTCATCGGGACCGGGCCGTTCAACATCGCTCATGCTTGCCCACAGCCATCACCTGCTAACCACCCACCACATTGCACACTGCAGAACTTTGACCTACCTCTAGCTTATTGAGTTCCCTTTCGGCTTACCTTGCTGCCTCTAGGGGTGTATGAAAGACACACAACGTGCGGCAGACCGTGCTTTGCGCCTCAAACTCGAATATATGCGATGTGTATGAGTCAGTGATCACCGCCAAGAATTGTGCTGAACTAGTAGAACTGCAATCTTGGACAACCTGGACTACTCGTTCGTTTATAGTATCTTGATGTTCAATTCCAGCACACCGACCGTCCGGACCAAGCGTGTCCGACGCGTCATCCCGTATTTCCTCGACATCGGCGGCATGTTCAACGTCAAGACTTGAACCTATACACACAGCTTACTACTGGCTTTGTAGCGTGCGCGACGGCGTTGAGAGATTGCAGCTGGAGCAGTATTGTGCCAAGACCGCACTGGACTCGTTTGCGATGAACATCGCAAAACGTGCTACTGTGCGTTGCTGTACGTATCCTACGAACGTCTCTTGAATCCCTTTATTCTAAACGATGGTTATATAAGCCCAGGAATGCTTTGAAATGGTTTGCAGAAACTTGTCATGGTCCCTTTTCTACCACAACAACAACATGCCCAAATCTATCTGCACCACTAGCAGCCTCCGCAACACCGATATTCTCCACGAGAACGGTAGTCCTGTGTGTCGAACCTCTACAAAAGATAATTTGCTCGGCAGAGAACATACCGCTATCCCAGTTTTACAGTCTGGCGGACCAGGCGATACTGTTGCCGAGATAGTGTGGCAATCCGCTGTAAGTGCCACCACAACGTTCAAAATCAGAGGCACAAGCATAGAAGCCAAAGAGTCATAGGTCATGGTCGAGGTGATTTACAAGAATGAAATGACGCAGTGATGTCTTGTTGACGGAAAATTTGCAGCGCGCGGACGTTCAACGGCCATAGCGGACAAGCCTACAGTTGGCAAGTATTCATATATGGGACGAAGGTAATGTGAATTCCCAAGCTGAACGTCCACCAATTATTAATGAACTGCCACTACAGCTGGAAAGCATTCTAGGAGGCAATGAAGCCGGGCGGTGGCACGATAAATCTCGTGGTATCATTGGATCTGCCCACCCCGCCTACTTCGAACTTGCATCGAATGCCACCCCGGACCCCTTGGAGGTTGTTTTAGCCCTATTATACGTTCGACAGCCTATCTCAGCCACTGCGGCATTCACATGGTGATATATGTCGCCGCAAAGTACGTAGCCACGTTGACACGCAGACTGTGACGTTGCTGATTACGTCGCCAGTTTATTTTCTGCGACATGCATCTGGTGTAGCGTTGTTTTACGGAGGAATATAAACCTTGCTCTTTTTTGAGAGGGCACTAAGGTACAGGATGCCTCAACGCTGAACAATGAGTCTATCATAAGTCAGCCTGAATGAAGGTGTACATTGGCCAGCTCGTCGATATCTCGGCGTAGCTCAATTTAGGCTAATAAATCAATGTCGTGAGATTGTATATCACGCAATACTTGCATCCTTTCGTTCTCAGGTATGTTTCCCAATTCAGTCAGTCCGTTCCCACAACTCACGATATTCGATGTCATTGAATGCTGGCTAGGCCTTCCTTGAATGGAGTCATAAGGACGATGACCTGGTGACGGTGTCTTCCTAAGTATATAAGATAGGTACTCACGCTTATATATGGGCTTTGTGACCTTGCTCTCTCATCTGAGTCGCTACCATGTCCCCCATCAGACTTGGCGTCATTGGTCTCTCAACGCAAGGGTGGGCCAGCTCGGCTCTCATTCCACCTATCTTTGACCCTCTTCTCTCCTCCAAATATACTCTCACTGCGCTCTGCACATCTTCGGAAGCATCAGCCACTGTGGCCGCGACCAAGTACAGCTCGCTCGTTGGCCATCCTGTCAAGGCGTATTTTGGCGAGGCGGGCTTGAATGCGATAGCAAACGATGCAAACGTGGATATGGTCGTCGTGAGCGTGAAGATACCCGAGCATTACAAGGCTATCATGCCCGCCATCGCGGCTGGGAAGGACATCTTCGTTGAATGGAGTCCTGGAAAGAACTTACAGGAGACCATTGCAATTGCGGAGGCAGCGAAGCAAAGAGGTATTCGCAGCCTAGTGGGTGCCCAGGCCGTGCAGGGGAACACTGTTAAGAAGGTGAACAATGGCTTCTCGAGCCAAAAGCCTATCAGCAGGATTACTGACGACTGATGTCTCTCACTAGCTCAAGGAACTCGTTGACTCTGGACAAATTGGAAGATTGCTTTCCACCTCGGCAGTAAGCTACACATTTGCTAGTACTTGGCTCTGCTCACGGTGATGTTGCTACTTGAGTCATTGATATGTCCGCCCGAGATTCACCTCTGGGGTGCAACGTTAAGGCCCTCAGCACAATATACTCTCGACGAAACAAATGGTAAGCATATGTTTCCCTTCTACGCACATTCCCGCCCTGCTCATCGAACAAGGAAATTATTGAACATACTCACGTTTTTCCTTTACGATGATGTTAGGCGCATCGATGCTCGTCATCCCTCTCGCGCACTACCTCACTGCGCTTACTTTCGTACTTGGAGATATCACCACCGTCAGTGCGACTGCTGCAACTCACATTAAGAAAGTCAAAGTCGTGGATGCGTCGGGGAATCCAACGGGAGAAAGTGACCTGGTAAAAAATGCATACGACCAGATAATCCTCACAGGCACGCTCGGCGGGCGTCACGAAGGTGCACTGGTCACGATTAATTGCCAAGCTGGACCATCTGCCGGCCGGTTCCTCTGGTTTGTTGACGGTGAAGACGGTATCATCGAGGCGAGGAACCGGCCGGAAAACGGAGCACCGGGTGCGTTTGCGTCCACGGCAGAGATGCAGGTAATGTTGAACAACAAAGAGGTCGAATTGGAGACGAAGGAAGAAGATAGGCTTGGAAATCCGGGGAAAGCGTGGCTCGAATTTGCTAAAGGTACGGAAGGACGGTATGAGACGTTGGAGTCCTCAGTACGCATATGGAAAATTCTGGATGCTGTTCTGAAGAGTGTAGAAGCCGACGGGAAGTCGATACCAGTAATTTAAATGGTGCCCGCCTCCCACCAATACTATAACATCAGGCCATCACGACTTGGTACTTTTGTATATTTACTGGCAATCAGTGGATTCCTGTATCACTAGGTTATCAATCCCTGGTATTCATTCGTAACGGATGTAGACATAGAAAAGCGTAAGTACATAAGAAGTCGTGACAACACAAGAATTATGCATATCGATGAGAAAGAGAGGAAGATGGTCGAGCGAGCGAAATGTAGCATTGTAAAAAATCAAAGTGTAGCAGGGTCTTGGTAGTGATGTTGCTTCAGTCTCAGAGCTTGGTCTCCCAGCCTCGTACACGTGTCTCCAGCACAGCCGATATTTTCTTCCCTCTGAAGACATACGAGCGGCTCTTCACGTCCACCTCCTCCTCATCGTCAGGCATGCGCAGCGGAGAGCTCATATAATCAATGCTCCCGTTTCCGCCGCTGCGTCCAGTGCTCTGCCGCCTAGGAGAGAAGATGTCGCCCGTGGACAAACCAGAACGCGATGGTTTGAGGAACGATGGTGGCTGCCAGGGCGTGCCACGAGAGATAGGTCGGGAACTGGGGCCTGGAGTGGGCGCTCGCGGGCTAGAGTTGAGGGCTGAGCTGGCTGAATGGAATTCCTCATCGTCGACGTCCATGCTTTGAAACACTTTGGAGAGGCCAGAAGGTTTGAGTTGTGAAGGCTGCTTCTTATTCTTGCTATTGGAATACGATTTGACGAACTCGGTGAAGTTGAGTCCAGGGAGGGGCTTCATGGCGAATCGCAATGCACCTTCGTCGTCTTCATCTTCATCTTCTGGTTCCGAAGCGGTGGTCATCGGAGGAGGACGACGTGGAGACAGGGAGCCGCGGCGACTTGCTGAAGAGAAAGCTGGATTGGGGGACTGGGCAGGCTCGCGCTTTACTCTCGTGAATGGACTGGGAGCTTCAGAAAGCCCGGATGTGAACGCGGGCATTGAATGCATGAGTGAGTCCTCGCCTTCGTCCTCTGTCTTGACCTTCACATCGTCCTCTTCATACTCGAGCTCTTCATCTTCCTCCTCGGTTTTCACGCGCCCCCTGTCTTCTTCTGTCTCGGAGGCATCGGCGGTCGGGCGCCAGCCAAAGGCCATGCGTGGCCTCTTAGGTATGGGGAGGATGAGTCGTGCTCCCGAGTCCTGAGCTTCTTCCAACTTGATATCAGCATCAAGAGCGGCCTGCGCACTTGTACGCTTCGTAGACGTCGATCTGTGCATAGGCGATGGTGCCGCGGGTGGTTTACTGCACAAGATCAGGAACGCATTTAGTCAGTGAAGTCACAAATCACGAAGACCGCAAAACATACGCATGTTTGAGGGCCTTGTATTTGCCCTTCACCACCTCGTACTTTTTCCTCAAAGTATCCAGCTCTTTCTCCAGCTTCTCCTTGCCCTGCCTCGCCTCCCTTTCCTTCTCTCCGAGTTTCTTAACACTAGCCATCGATGATTCGCAACGATCCATCAACCGCTCCTTGTCTTGACTCATGTTCGCCACGCGTTTTTCTAGGTTTGTGACGCGGGTACGCAGAGACGTGTTCGTCCCCTCTAGAGTCTCTGCGCGGTCTTCCAAGGCAGAGATGACCGACCTGAGATAGGTCACATTCTCTGGGTGTGGTTGTGGGGTAGGTTGCGAGAGATAGACGCGTCGGACGGTGGGTACGATGTACTTATGATATTTAGCGGGGACGAAGCGTAGGTCGGGGGTCGCTATCGGACGCGTTTTAGCACCACATAGTACGGCGTGGCAGAAGGGAAAAACCTACCAATACAGAAGGGCGCGCGACAGGTTGGGCACGGTGCTTCAGCGAGCTCATCGTGCTGCTCGACGTACTGGACCAGGCAGCCCTCGCAGTGAAGGTGTCCGCAGGGGATCGAGACGGGGGATTTTACGTCGTCCAGACATATCGTACATGTTGTCCCTACCATATTTGTTTCGCCGCAGAGGGCCTTAAGTCGGAGGCCAGGTAGATAAGTCGAGCTTGGGTGTCCAGGAGGGCTGTGTGTTATGAGATGAGAGGGCGCGCTGACTAGAGATATGTCGAACTTGGCGTCTGGGCGAAGCGAAACACGGTCACGTGAATTACGCGCTGACTAACCTTTGCACGAGCTTTGCTCGTGACCGTACTTGTTTCGAGTGACTCCCTTGAGTACTGTAGCTTCCTAGCAATCCAGATTCATAGCCATGATGCAGCATCGTAAGAGACATTGATCACCAGCCTCTTGCACAATATAGAACGATGACCCGGTCGCTCTCGCTACTACCTCCTGCTGAGAACTGCTTCAATATCCGTGAACGTTAGGTTTCCCCCAAGATGTATGCGTAGATGCACTCACCGCCAGCTGGGTAGCAATTCTGGTCTTCGATACATCTTCCTATCCCACGTTCACGCTTTGGGTAGATCGCAGTTTGTGTAAGTTTGATTACGCTCTTGCTACTGTTCCGAAAACTGACTGGCGAATTCAGTAGACGATGGCCCACCGACACGAGGGAGACTGTAGAGGACAGTGAAATTGGCACATATCCTTTGTGCCAGTGCTGGAGACTCTGGAACCGACGGTTATTGGGAACGTACTTGATCCCGAATAGCATTGCTGCGGAGTGACGAGAAAGGTATGCAGGCACCGAGCGTCTCGCCCATGTCAACAAACTCTACTGTTCCAGCCAAGCAGCTTCCGGCACTGCTTGTCGTCAACTCCGCTAATAACGGCTTCTAGACCGAAGTGGACACCAGCGAACCTATATATACTGCACGTTCCCCTTTCCTCTCTACTATTTATCTATCCAACTAAATCACAATCCTACACCGAACACTATCTAGCACACCATGGAACCTGTGAGTCCTTCTACGATATGATCCAAGCTTTACTAGACGAGAGCCCCCTAGATTCTAGTAGCCGACTTAACACGCATACCGACAAACACACAGCATCAAGTGATATCTAGACAATACGGTCTTGTGAATCGCCCCATTGGTATTGAAGACAGTAGACGACCACGCTTTCCGCCTCAGAGACGCTTTCGCCGACGACTTCCCTGGATCTTTGGATCGACACGATCAACAAATCCCTATGGGTTTCGGCCTCAAGTATAGTATCGTTATAAACGTATGTCGCCTGGCGCGCGAATTCTAGTTTATCGCTCGAAGCTTCAGGGGCAATCACCGTACAGCAGTCTGAAGTACGTCAGCTCTCCCTCCCACAGTCAAACAGTCACAACAAGCAGAGTGGTACGACATGTTGCCGAAGTCGTGCAGGCATATATATAGAACACAATGTAGGTTGTCCCAGTTGCCGTATTTCCATCTCACACGCACATAGATGCGCAGCCAGGCGGATGGCACACAGTAGCGTCTTGGAGATGAGGGCCTCGGATTCGATGAGCTTCACCTACTCGAGCTACACCAAGTTTCCAAATCATCGTCCAGCCAGTTTTTGGAATCAGAGGATCGGTATAGTATCATCCGTGCTCCAATGGTAGTCTGTCCTACCTCTAAAGCGCAACCCGCACACTGAGTCTTTCTCCCTACTGCGCTCGTGAATTAGTTGACCGCCTGCTTAGCCAGGGCAAGTGGTAAAGCCGCATCTCCGCATTCCGGTCTGATAACACTCTATCCAATCTCACTACAGTTGCTCATAGAACGTGGGATATGAACTGATACTCTGTCAGACAAACATGCCGTAGCTCCCTGATCGAAATGGGCATTCCGCGGGTTCGCAGTCGGATAACCAGCTTCGGAGAAAGAGATCAGGATGCTCCCATAGGGGTATCTGATTTACATTGGTTCAGACCGTCTCATACAGGCGGAGCATATGTTGTGGGTGTTCAATCCGTGGGGAAAGCGAATATGTTTACACGCACCTGAAATACACGAGCGAGCAGACATGTCTGATATCAGGCGGAACAGTCACGTATAATATAGTATATGAAACAAAGACTTGATGAGGCTGTGTATTTCCCCACAACTTCGTATATTGGTCCGGTATTTGGAGAGAAGGATGTGTGAGTGCCTAACTTCCGAGACATTTGCGTGTGTAACTGGCGAGGTGTGAACCTTCCAGATAATCTCTCCCTTTGCGGCGGGTTTTGGTTGCGACAGTTAGGGGTTCCCAACCATCTCAGAATCAGAACCGCGTTACCTAGAGGTTACACCAGCACGTAGTGAAACAAGCGGAGCTGCCCATTTTGGTCCCTGCACCCCATCCAGTGCGGGGGCACAGATATCACATGTGAACAGACCACAGGGCGGACCATTTGCCGGGGCGCCCACGAGGAACTCTGATATAAACTGGGTCGCCCGACTACACCAACATCTCATCTGTTCCCTCCCTCAAACTTTCTCCTCTACGCGAGTTAATCAAAATGACAGCTATCACGACGCCTATAACTCAGCTTTTCGGGATTAAGCACCCCATTTTCCTCGCCGGTAAGTGCCTACTGGGTATGGGGGAAAGCTTCAAGAATGCTGAACAGAGGTTGCGATGCAGGCATGAATGTCGCGGCTGGTCCTGAGCTGGCGGCTGCCGTAACGAATGCGGGAGGTTTAGGTGTCATTGGCGGTGTAGGCTACACCCCTAAGGTGTTGCGCTCTCAGGTGCGTTCTGCCACTGTCTGTTTCTGTCATTTCGCAGCGCATACTGACATTGTGGTAGATTCACGCCATTAAAGCCGATTTGAAGGACAAGAATGCTCCGTTCGGCGTTGACCTGCTGATTCCACAAGTTGGTGGCAACGCTCGTAAGACCAACGTGAGTGTTTCAAAACGGTATCAGATGACACAGGCGTGGGGTCATCCCCACGCGCACGCCGCATAGCGCTTGTGGGCTGCAATGCTGCAATACTGCAACCTCTTCTGAGATGCTTCACATGTTCGACGCTCGATTGATACGCGCATATTTCCTTTATGGATGAACGACTTGGACAGCTTTAAACTAACAACTCCTTTTTGCTTAGCACGATTACACCAAGGGTCAGCTTCCCGAGCTTGTCGATGTGATTATTGAGGAAAAAGCGAAGCTGTTTGTGTGCGCCGTCGGTGTCCCACCTAAATGGGCCGTGGAGAAACTGCACAAGGCTGGGATCATCGTTATGAACGTGAGTATATGGTGGTGCTCGAATTCCCGCGAATACTAACCTGTTGAGACAGATGGTTGGCCACCCTAAGCACGTACCGAAAGCTCTTGCAATGGGCGTCGACCTCATCTGTGCGCAGGCTGGCGAGGGCGGAGGACACACTGGAGACGTCCCCGCTTCAATTCTCATCTCAGCCTGTGTCGACGCCGTCAAGGGACACAAATCCCCTTTGACCGGCCAGCCCATCTACGTCATCGGTGCTGGTGCTGTGCACGACGGTCGTGCGCTCGCTGCGAACCTGTCGTGGGGTGCTGAGGGTGTTTGGGTTGGCACACGCTTTGTCGCGAGTGCAGAGGCGGGCGCGCCGAAGGCCCACAAAGAGGCTGTGTTGGGCGCTGGGATCGACGATGCTGTCACGACCCTTATTTACACCGGACGACCTCTGCGAGTCAGGAGGACTCCTTACGTCGATGACTGGTATGTTTCTGGACTTACCTACGATGACAAGCTAGTAACCATAAATTGCGACTGTTTTCAGGAATCTTAACCGCGCGGAAGAGATTAAGCAGCTCACATCCAAGGGCATCATCCCGAACGACTATGAGATGGAGAAGCACCCTGAGAAGTCGCTAGAGGCCCGCACGTTCTTGATGGGCCGTGTATCGGCCCTCATTGACGAGGTGCTCCCTGCCCAGACAATCATAGACAATATGGTCAATGAGGCCGCGGCGGTACTCCTAGGGAACGCGTCCAAAGTCACCACTAAGGCGAAGTTGTAGGTGATGTGTTGGTTGACTAATTTATTGTACGTCTATGTTGGATGAATATTTTGATTGTGCCCATATCTGGCTTTTGCTCGTGATGGGTGAAACGAGGCCACCCCAGCTCATGCGAGACTGGACAGCTGAGACGTTATCGAACGCCAAAATACCGCGTCTGGCTTCATGAAAGGTGCTCACTTTGCAGGGTTACCGTTTACCGCCGTGCCCTTTGTACTTACACGCGCACGTGAGCAGTATTCGCGTCGCGTCGCGTGCAAAAGGGTCCGAGTTGCCACAATCTACCTTTGTACTCTTGCATGCTTTAAGGACGACCGTTCTTAGAACCTGCCCCCATCTTCGCCTCCTTTCCCCACGACACACAACCCGCATACTGACCACGGTAGACGACGAGGTCATCACTCTCGTGCTTCCAAAGTCCTACATCGCTTGCTCACTGGCATATTCTATACTGTGCAGGAGTCCACTCACCGGCCACACTAATAATCAGGTGTCGCCACCAGTGGCTACTGTAATGGATTACGACCAGCCAAGAGAGGTGCGTAATAGATCATCATCACTGGTAGGTCTGCATTGCTTACGCCACATGGCTTATTCGCAGGTGGCCACAGGCTTCGGACGGAGTCTTGAGATCCTCCTCGAGATAATGCAGTGGATGGACAGGCCGACTTTGCTCAACGTGATGCTGACGTGCAGGGCACTCCATGCCAACGGCTTACGTTTACTTCTGGTCCCGCAAGTGAGCATCGAAGAAAGCAAACAGCTTCGTTCTTTCTGTCGGTTCATCTCGGCTGGGTCCTCTCGCTGGCAATACCTCCAAAGCCTCCACCTCAAATGGGATACTTCCTTATTCCCCCCAGACGCTTCCGCAATGGCAATCGAGAAAGCCATCTTGCTACAAGTAGCACGCAATGCTACCAGCTTGAAGAGGCTATTCATTGAGGGATGGCGGCCCATCCCAATCCCTCTCTATGATGAGACATTCTTCGGATCTCTGAGGAATCTCGTAGAGCTGAGGCTACAGTATGACTATTCAGTCGACCTTGGGGCTGTGCAGCTGCTCTCCTCTCTGAAATGTCCTCTTCGCGTAGTATCTCTCAAGTTTCCCGTGTCTGGTCGCAGGATCGTTGACTTCATCGAAGTGATGGCCCCTTTTCGCGAAACGCTGGAGGAGCTGCATGCCGACAGTGTGGTGTCTACGCGAAGAGACCCAGAAATAATATTCCCGAAGATGAAGGACCTCTCGCTAGCACATTTCAACGATTGGGACGGTCCGTTTCTTATGAAGACCTTTCCCAACCTGCAGCATCTGCGCTATGAAGCCTATGACGAATCAGGAATTCGGCAAATACCAGATCTATACGATACCTCATTCGAGCAGCTCACGATAGCCCGTCTGGAAAATCTTCACAATCAGTTGCGTACTGGCTGTGCGTGGCCATCAATGCTCTCAGTCAGCGGGCCTATTGCATGGGTGTATGCAATGGCCATTGCGTGCCCCATCAACAAGCTATCTCTCACTGCCGAGACGATATCCGATGGGCTTTACCCTGTCTATCATGCGGAATGCTACCCAAGTATTATGGCATCGGCCCAGCCGTCGGTGTTATACGTTCGTTTGCTCAGCGAGGACGACAGCTTTGAACACGACATAGCTCAGCTTTTCGCGTAGATGCATAGCAACGTCCGCAAACTGGACCTCGATATGCATTTCGTTATGAACAGGTGGGAAGACTTTGAGTATGATATGGTAAGGCATGAATGCTATTGGTCGGACGTCGTCGTGCTCAACTTGATCTAGGAATGCATTATACGGGAAATACCGCCCTCAGTGGAATGGACCCAACTGTGTTTGAGTATACTCTGGGAACCCACCACAGAATTCATAGCCGCAGGCGAGATACAAGCGTTCAACACGGATATCATTGCGCGGGAATTAGCGCAACGCGCTCGCGCATTGCAATCCATACAAATACAGACCGACACGGACGCAGACGATATATCTCTGAGTGCTTGGACGATAGAGAGAATCAATGGCGGTGAGGTGCAGCTGTATGAGACAGCCTAAGTCGAAATATACACTGTTTCTCCACCTTGTGCGTGTCTATCTGATATAACTTGACCGGTGTTCACCTCGCGAACTTTACAGAGCACTATCTGCAGTGTCTTGATGTAGTAGGAACTGTCGATTGGGTGAGTCTTTTGCACATGTATTCAGGCTTTCAGGACTGTTAGTAACATACTCTGCGATCCAGGTTGGTAGAGGACTGTACGAAGTGGAACATATCTGAGAATAGTATTCAAGATGACAATCATTTTCTTTATCTATCGAAATGCATCGATGTATCGCAATATTACTGAGCTTCTGCGTTCACAATGGTGTTCTCGGTGCGACAGCTCTGCCCAGTGAGACCAACGACCGAGACGAGGATCCGGACAGGGTGCGTATACGGAGGGCAAGCTACCATCTTATGCAGCCTCCCTACCATAGCCCGGGGACAGATAAGTCGATCGATATCTGAATTTGAGAAAACATCACTATTAGATTGTCAAATATGCAAGTGGAGCTAATCCCCTCGAGCATCTAGGACTCTATCAATTATACTTGTTCAACTTCACTCTTGGTCCAACCTGCACATTTCCTACCACACGTCCACTTGAATCTCGTTTAATGGGGAAGAACGTGCCCAAAGTGCTACTCGAGCCCTGCGTCTCGAGCTTCCTTTTCGCAGTTGACTTTGGCTTCAAAGTCCAATCAGAACCGAACCTGGGCTGGAAGAGCTGTGTGAGTGAGGGTCTAGAGGCAGACGCAACATCTGTGTAAGGGAGGGTGGGTGCGCTGCGTGTTGGCACTTCGAAAGGAGGGGGAGACGGGGTGTCCCGAGTCATGTCGTCACGAACTTGAGACTGAGGAAGCCATTCTCAGTACGCTGTAATTCCGAAAACGATAAGTACCCACTTCTGGATGGCTGTTCTCATGGTCTCCGTTGAAAACGTTGTCAGACACCCATGTGGGCGGTTCTTCGGTGTCATCACGCTTCGCTAGTAGCTGGGCCTTCGCGACATCTAATTCACTCTGGAGTTCTCCAATTCGCTCCTTCAAGCTTTTCTCCTACACATGAAGGATATGTTAGCTGCATAGATGCCTGTATAAGAGATACAAACCCGCTTTGCCCGTGTCTGATTAGCGGCCTCCAGTGTCTTAGTTTTCTCTATCACAGATTTGAGATGCTGATCATACGACGCTTCTTTCTTGAGGAGTGCATCTCTCTCTAGCACCGTGCTCTTCACCTTTGCATAGGCATCGTTTAACTGTTTTTGTCGTTCAACCTCAACGTCTTGGGCTCTTTTCCGAGCGATTCTCAGGTCGGATTCGAGATCGTTTATTGTTTGCCGGTGACTCATATTCTTGGTCTCCTTGTCAAGTGTCAACCTGCGAAGTCTAAGAACTTCATCGAAGATTGGACCGGCAGTATAAGTCATGAAATCTGCCAAAGCAGTAAGTAACAGCTACGGCCAGTTTGTGAGAAGCGCCAGAAAATTAGATGCAGTGGACACTAACCTCAACGTGGTCACCTTCCTGATGTGGCATCTCGTTCACAACTTTCGTAATCTCTTCTCCCACACCCTCTACCGAAATGGTCCGAATCGGTGACTGTTGCTTGAGGGGATGGATCCCTTCAGTAGCGCGAGCTGCGGCTAGCTGAACAAGCCCTGTATATGCAGGCTTTGGTGCGTCAACATCTGCTTCGTCGCTAGAAGATTCCGCCGGCTCTGTAAAAGCTGGTGTACCCGCCCGGCTAGATGACGGGATATCGAGGTCAACACTATGCGCGTGAGAAGAATGTGGATCTGCCGCTTGGATCTTCTTGCGGGGCCTTACGCGGCAGGATAGGTACAAACGATGGACTCCGTTATGGTTGATCTTGGTTCGACAGGTCGGGCACTCTATGAATCTCGCATTACGCTGCTTTAGCACTTCCAAGCAAGTGTCGCATAATACGTGGCCTATATCACCTATATCTAGTCATCCAGTGAAATTATATGGATACGCAAACGTACCACACGTGAGTGCCTGCGAACGCGACGTAGGAAGCCAATCCCAGCATATTGGGCAATAGAACTCCGTCGTCTTCCCCATAATGGTGTCTTCGTGTCGGCTTCAGTACAAAGTGTTGGGGGGAGCTAAGCAAAACAGACCGCTTTCGAGTAGCTGGATCTTTGCGCGGAGAGCTGCATGCGATTCAGAACGAAATTATCTGGCCGACGTCCAAGACTGGGAGACGCGACGCGACGTAGCAAGACGCGTCAAGTCACGGGATCACGGCGTGACCGTTGCTGTGCTTGCTTATGTAATGGACTAGATTGGCCTCGAGCAATTCTGGAAGTTCGCATAGACGCCCTTCACATGTTATTCGCCAACTTCTTATGTTCAACGAAACCTGCCATTCTTTATTCAACCTTGTGTAGTAAAAGACAGTATGTTGCGCTCATATCACCGTTGTCGCTGTAGCTGCTGGCCATTGCGCGACGGCAAGCGTAAATGACTCGACATGCGTATACGGCCGCTCCTCAATTCCAGGTCGCTCGGGTCTCGCCGCCGCCCCATCCAGGCCATGCGCTGTCGGACTGAGCCTCCCTTTCGCAGCTTTGCCTCGAGCATTCTCTTGCTCTAGGATCCTGTTTTCTAGCAGCATGTGCGACCGCACCGGCAGTCTTCGGAGCAATGGTAAACGTATCCCTCCGCTGGGCTTCAGGTATAAAGGATACTCACTCGCACGTAGCAACCGAGCCACACAGCTATAGCTACAACCTGCTTAACCCTTATTTTCGCGCATGCCTACTTGCGTCATCTGCCTCAACGCACTTCGCAGCCCTGCTGCATTACCCTGCGGTACATAGCTCCCTTTTATCGTCATATTCACCAGTACTTACGATGCCATATTTTAGGACATGTATTCTGCTACGAGTGTCTCGTAAAGATGGTGCAGAATGTCCAGCCTTTTACCCAGCAGCACTACTGCGCCACATGTCGCACTCCATACACGATAGGTGGGCCCCCATCTCCTGTGCTCATATGTACATTATAGAACACTGACCGGCGGATATAGCGAACATTGACTCAGCCCTTGTCCCCATGAACCTTCGTCCTCACCTTACGCCTGCAATCCGGAAGCTTTGTCTTGATTTCACGACTGCCGCTACTCCAGGGACATCTCCAGCCTCAGAGTGCGACCGCCTTCGGTCCGAAAACGCCTCCCTTCGCGTATGCTGCGAAGTCTGGCGAAAACGAGCCGCAGTACACGCGGCCGCCTCCCTCGGACTGGTCGGCCTAGCTCGGCTTACGCGGGACGAAGTCTTGAAATGCAAGGCAGAAAAAATGGAGTTGGAGACGAAGTACAACGCGCTCAAGCGCACACACTCGCCAGAAGTAGTGCAGACAAAGTAAGTAGCTACTGTTCGGTACAAGTAATTATTAGACTAACCCCTGGGCCTCCAGAAATTCTGTCTACCCTGTGACACCACCAACAGGTGTCGAGACGCCCCTTACATTCCGTCGAAGTCTTCACGCCATAACGCCGTCACTTTACCGTCCATCCTCGCCTTCTGACACCGACGACTCCTATTGCTCGGATTGCAGTGACTGCGAGCCTCACATCAAACGCAGACGGCTTTCCTCCCCGATACATATTAAACAAGCTTCTGTCAGTCCACGCCTTCCACCCACGCCGCCCGAGAGCTCGCATAGTGTTTGAGTCATGAATTCTCCTTCCCCTGTCTTATTCGGTTCGCGTATACTTTATAGACATCCCACGATTTTTACGGCTGCTATTATCCTCCTTCCCTCGGACGTTATTGACCGCTCATCCCAACTCTGTACTAATACCTGTAATCTTGATCGGCAAGCGACACCACTCAGACAGCGAGCTTCAGAACGTATGCTGGATGTTCGATCCGTTCGGTCGGCTCTAAAAAAAGGGGAGGCAGTAAATATCGTATACTATACACCCGCGGAGTCTCGCAGTAATATCCGGGGAATCCTGGTGTGGGACCGTCCCTGGGAGGCTGCCATCGGCCGCAAGTGATCCTCGCATGTCTGTCACCGGGAGGACGTGTTTGAGCGGAGCGCTGTTTTCTAGCCTTGGTCTGGTATTTCCCAACAGGTCCATCCGCTAATGCGATAAGACCATCTGTTGTTTGCAGCTGACAGTTACCGCAATAAATCTACCGTTGTCAAACATATCGGGTCAAGTTCTGCGAACATCAGATACGACCCGGCTGAAAATATCCAATGCCCGCTTCTAACACCCGCCGACAACATGGCAGCTCCATACCTTGTGCCCTAGACCCCTCTTCCTCACGAACAGGCTGTGATCGCAGTCCACCAAATAGTCTTACGGACGAACCACCTATGCCCGAAAAACATGCCGACTTTCCCTTATTCTACGTGGAAGACGATTCTGCCATCACGATTCTCTCCCCCGCGTAGGTGTGCGCAAATTGTAAGACATTCGACGTGTTCTTTCGTACAATAAATGCCGACGACCATGCACAAGTCATATAACAACGCAATGTATCACCGATTACATACAGAAACTCACTACATTGACGGTTTGTCACTTGCCTGTGTTTCCGGCCAAGAACCGCACGCCTTCTCCGTCTGCCACAGCTATGGTCTGGGCGCGATTCGTCTTGGCGAGAATACCGATGGCTTTGCGCAGGATGCTGATGGGTATTCCACTTAGCGGAGATGGTACTGGTGGCTCGATGATGTCGTAAAAGGTCAAGATGGTGTTCATCTGGCCGGTAGAATCCGCCTGGAAATGATCGTCAGACTAAGGGAATGGCGCTTTACGGAAGCACCTACCCAGCTATGTAAAACCTCCGCCCACTCGTCCGGCGTTCTCCAGTACAGCAACACAGAACGTGTTTGTCTGATGGGTTCATATATTGCTATATTCTTCGATACCATATCGGCTAGAATGGCGGACAAATGTGACGGGAGAATCTTGCCTAAGAAATGGAAGATGAGCAGGAACAATGCGGGATTTCTAGAGCAAGAATCTGTACGATTTATGCGTTCATTACGCAATATCTCGTCCCAGTCGTTCCCTGGTGCTTCAGAGTCTTCCACGCGAAGCAGGAATAGATTTCTGTGTCGTGCATAAGACAAGATTAATCTTGTCCATTGGGCGGTTAATGTGGCTTGGGTTGTAGGGTTAGGTTGCTGTCTAGCAAATTCAGCATTAGTACACCGGGCGAGAAATAAGGGATGAACAAGCGGACGTGAAAAACGGAGGTGCTGCGTGTATTGAGGGTAGCAGAAACCCTTATGAAATGGCAGATCAGTCTCGCTCGGTTATTCTATTAAAGCTTGAGCCTACCAGATGCGGTCTTGAAGGGACTCATAGACGATGACGATGATGCTAGTCCGTTCATATGCAGGCACTTGAATGGATTTCGACACAAAAAACCAGAGTCTACTCCTGTGTGTTTCGTGCACTGGAGTTGTTCGAGATACAACTACGATCAAGCGCCTAGGATCGAATGATGGCGCCTATATGGGTCCGTAAAAGGGAATGCAAGGTGGCGCTGCTTTTCTTCCTCTTACATCAGCAGTGCAGAAGTCTGGTCTGGCCAAACTTGTACAGGACCTCATTGGCTACAGCAGTCGTAAAGACATCTATAGCCTCTGAGGTCCTAGTCTTGTTCGAATATATGATTTCAAGTTCATCGTGGAAACCGTGGACTATAGCAGTTGCTCACATGCTATTTAGCTGTGGAGAATCTCCGTATGCCGCAGGGATTCTTCCCGTTGGCGGGCCGCCTTGTACCACGTCGGGATGGTGAACTGAATGCACAGGTGCATGAGACAGGACATGACATAGTCAGGTGAGACTCTCGGCTCGTCTCAGCAGGAGGTCGTACAGTGCTTGAAGGTATATATTCGCAGCTTACAGTTCACGAATGGCTCCTAACTCCTTGTCATGATGCACCAGACTGCTAAGTTCATCATACTTTTTCTGTCCATTGTCTCTGTCGTACTTTCTTCAGAAGCAAGGACGACTACGCGAATCGGAGGCGAGCTCAAGCGACGCAATTCCACAGGCTTGACTGATGCTGTCACATGGGATCCGCATTCGTTGTCGATACACGGACAGCGGATCTTCGTTCTTTCTGCTGAGTTTCACCCCTGGCGGCTTCCAAACCCGAATCTGTGGGCGGTCGTCTTCCAGAAAATAAAGGCCAATGGCTTTAATGCTGTATCTTTCTATGTGCATTGGGGCCTGTCTTATCCTACGCCCGGCACAAATGGTGGTTCAGGTGACTTCCAGGTTGGCACCTATCGAGACATCCAGCGTTTCATAGACGAAGCACAGAATGCGGGATTGTGGCTGATTGCAAGGTACGCGCTGGCACGTAACAGGTTACTTCTACTCATTTGAATGAACAGACCTGGACCTTACATAAGTATGTATCCTACCTTTCTGCTTATTAAGTGATGGCAGTAATCATGAGCCAAAAGACGGCGAGACCACGGGTGGCGGTATACCAGGATGGGCTCAGGCAATTGCTGGCTCGTTGCGCACCGATAATGTGAACTACACCGAAGGTTCGTCTTTTGTAGCCTTTTCTATGCATGTCTACAGCTCGTTTCCGTTAAGCCTGGCTTCCCTACATGACTCAACTGTCCAAGTTGATAGCAAAGAACCAGATCAGTAACGGAGGGCCTAGTAGGTACTGCTTTCATCATCATAGTCTTATCTAATACAGCTATTTATGTAGTCATTCTTGTCCAGGCAGAAAACGAGTTCAGCGCAGGAACAGATAGAAGTCCGTACATGCAAGCGATAATCAATCTCTATCGCGCAAATGGCATTGACATTCGTACGTTTGGAGTCAGGGTATGCAGTCGCAGGAGCTGAATACCAACATGATACAGCTATCACCACGAATGATCAACACGGCGGGCAGGCCGGAAACTTCAGTCCCGATTTACCTGGCACGGGCCGTGTCGATATTTACTGGTATCTACTATTCTCTATCTTATACACATGCTTCTTATTCACTGCTCACCCAGTGGAGACTCCTACCCGCAGTCCAACTCCTGGGCACAGGTGCAGTCCGTCTATTACGCCGATCATAAAGCTGTGGCTCCAAGTAATCCGCTATGCCTTGCCGAGGTATGCGAGACAGTCGATACCAGAACTCGATCCATTTACCTCACCTACGTTAGTTTGGTGGGGGCTGGCTCCTTGGATGGGACGGTGTCACACGAGGTGGGACTGGGTATGAGAAGTATTGTAAGTTTGATATATGTACGTTAAAATTTCTCGACTAAAGGGAGCTGTAGCATCTGACTTAAGTGGGCCGGCATATGGTAAGCCTATTCGATCGTGGTGTCCACTCCAGATTGAAGAAACTTCGCTACCAGAGGATATATTCTATAAAGAAAATTAGTAAGTCAACCGCTCTTGCTCGATGTGCACACGTCACTGTGCTCTGTTGAAGTGCACAAACCGCAACTATCCTGAGTAAGTACACCATTCGCCATATGATTGTGTAACGTAACGATCTCACCCTGTTCGATTATGTAGACATCTACAGTAGGGTCTCACGTAGCCGCCAGCAATTATCATAGCCTTACATCTTTATAGTGACGTTCGGTGGCACAAACTGGGGCCAGACTGCCGAACCTACCGTATACACCAGCTACGACTATGGAGCAGGTATTGCATTTCGTTTTCACAACCACGTAAGTTGAGCTGAACGACGTCAAGGCATCAACGAGAATCGAATTGCAGGCCCAAAGATGAACGAAATGAGATTACAGGGTGAGGCTTTCCCTCTGGTCATATACGCTGTGCCTTACATAGAAGTCCATTTAAGGTCTTTTTCTGCGAGTTTCCCGTGATTTATTGGCCGCGAACCTTATCGCCAATGGCACGAACTACACAACTTCCTCACTCATACATACCGCAGAGCTTCGGAATCCAAGTACAAACGCCGCATTCTACGTCGTCCGCCATGACGCCTCAACGTAAGCTATCTTTTTTACGTTTTGTAACCATTGCCCTTCATTTTGCTTCGATTAGGTCGACGGCGTTGACTACAACTCAATTGCATGTGTCTACTTCTGTCGGAACATTTACTATCCCTCGCAACGGCAGTTTGACGCTCAATGGGCGCGAGAGCAAGATACTCGTAACTGACTACCTATTTGGCCAGCACGGGACTAGGATCTTGTACTCCACAGCTGAGTGCGTGCAATTCCATCCAGAAAAGTGCTCATTCTGACCACCAGTCGCAGGATCATGACGTGGTCTGCGTAAGTATACTGCATTCCGCATGACCGAAAACGAGATACCTACTAACGCTCGGATCGGCACAGAATTGATCAGACGGATTATATCATTTTCTACGTCCCCACAGGGCAGTCTGTTGAGATCATGCTGACGTTCTCCGATGACCCTATAGTTGATTTGTCTGATGCGCACGGCGCAGCGGCATCCATAAGCAACAACACACTGACTGTCAATCATATACTCGGCCCTACTGCTTGGATTCCCGTGACGGTTGGAGTACAGAGATCTACTGTCCTAATTATAATGGACAAAGCAACGGCCAGCAATTGGCATGCCCCTGTAATTCCTGGAAGTAACGAATTCGGTAATTATTTTTCGATTGGGACCAACCAAAGGTTAGCACGCGGTCGGAGATGGTATGTGTTGTCCACTCACCTGTACTGCAACTAGCGTGCTGGTTGGTGGTCCGTACTTGGTCCGTACTGCTGATATTTCACAGACGACGCTCTCTTTGGTGGGCCCATTTCTCTATGAAACAACAGCACTCGTTTAATACCTTCGCGCAGTCTGGCGATACCAATGGTACCACAGATATCGAAGTCGTCGCCCCCAGTCAGGTGAAGGCGCTCCTTTGGAACGGCGTGGAGCAGACAGTGGTCCGCTCAGCGTACGGTTCATTCAAGTTCACGGTCGGAACGAACTTCAATTTGAGTCTTCCTGATCTAAGCGCGCTAGCTTGGAAGATATCGGGAAGGTATGAGTACGCAGCATTCTTGTGGGCATTAATGGCTAAGTATGCACAGCTTACCTGAAGTCGATCCAAATTTCAACGACACCGCCTTCGTTACAGCTGATATGACCACCACAAATGTTAGTATTAGTTCGCAGAGGAAGGCCACTACAGCACTAAGATTGTGACAGTTCACGAATCTCCCACCTCTATCCGGAAATCACGTTCTATACTCGCAGCAATATGGGTTTGTGCATCTTCTCTCGGGTGAACCACCGGGCACTGAACCGACATAACACCAGATTCTATGGCGGGAACCTCATCTTTCGCGGCCACTTCATCGCCACCGGGGCAGAAACGGCGATAAACCTGACCGTTCAAGGCGGCTTCGCTTTTGCGTACTCCGTCTTTCTGAATGGCGCATTCCTTGGATCGAGTGAAGGTAGCCCATCGATCAGTATGACTTCCGACATCTGGACAATCCCCAGTGGCATTCTCGCGGTCGAAGTGGATAATGTGCTGACTGTCATCCAAGGTATGTCCACCAGCGGATGAACGGCATGTTAAGTGTCGCTGACGATGATTTGTTAGATCATATGGGGTATGTATACGGACGATGTGTGCGAGCGGGAATATGCGAGTTTAAGCTTTTCTTTCGCAGCCTTGTCGAAACCAGTACCAATGGTGGCAAGGAACCCCGTGGCATACGAGGATATTCCATTATCGGAGGAAACGCCACCTTCAGCACCTGGAAGTTACAAGGCAATCAGGTCGGTCCCTGCCTCTGATATCTATCAATAAGGGTTAACATCTCTTGCCATTTATACAGGGAGGCGCAGCGCATGCCGCAGACACTTTTCGTGGATACCTAAATGAAGGCGGTCTGTATGCTGAGCGTATCGGGGCACATCTTCCGGGATTTCCAGATCAAGATTGGCCAACCGGCTCCCCTTTGACTGACGGTGTCAAAGGAGCCGGTGTTAACTTCTATCGTACGACCTTTGACTTGGTAAGCTGACGCAGCTATGCTACTTCTTACGTACCGCGGTCCTGATAATAAGTGTCACAGGACCTTCCACCCAACACAGACGTCCCAATTCGTTTGTCTTTCACTCCCAGCCCCGTCTCTTCGCGGTTCCGAGCTCAAATCTACCTAAATGGTTGGCAGCTGGGAAAGTATATCAACAATCTTGGGTACGTGTAGAAAACAGCGCATCGTTTGCTTTATTTGATCCATGGGCTTTGGTCAGACCACAGACAATATTTGTCTTTCCAGCAGGGTGAGTCGAATCATAGAAAATGCTAACCTGTACGTTCCATTCATTGGGCGAGTTAGCATCCTGCGAAAGAACGCTACCAACGCGCTGGCACTATCGCTGTGGTCGTTGGATTCCAGTGGCGCATCCATCGCAGGGCTGCAGCTCATCGCCGACGGGACCTTTTCCACTGCTCTCGACATCCAGGACTACGAGGACCCACCAGATTACCCAGCGCAACTCAACGTCAGACCACAAGCACAAGCAGTGGACCCCATGTAATAAATCGAGCTGTCTGGATGTATTTGAATATATGACTATAATATAACCTATCAGTAGGACCGTAGATTCCGGTAGCATTACACTTATTCAGAGTCGCTTTGGTCGCCCAGAAAAGCCATGATGCTAGCCCTTGCGTTCGTCTGTGGTGCCGATTAAAGTATTGAAGTGGCGATTGAATGAGCAGCTTACCTTCTTTCTTGGCAGGGCAGGGGCGTCCTCAATATCTGATTCATTCCCCCCAGAAGACTCTGGAACCGTCTTGCGGCTAGATCTTACAGGACCGCTCACGACCGCCTTCTCGAACGTTTGCACATCCTCTGGGGCAACTTAGTCAGCATATACAGGAAACCATAAGCCTGATTCTTATACCAAGCTCTTGTGCAAGCTCCCTCTTCTCCTTGATAGATTTCGCTCTCTCCATACTCAGACGGCCGGTCATGCCTAAACCTGCTAGGATCTCCTTCAACTTGCGAATTTGCGCCCGTTTGTCTTCTGAAATGTCTTTGAATTCCTTTGACCAAACCTTACGTACTCCACACGCGACAACAAACGACTACAACTCGATTCAATGATTGTGTTCCACTGTAAACTTTACGGCACACACCTTCAGACGCTTAATCTCCTGGTCATCGGGAGACTCCTCCGTAGGTTCTTTCGGCTTGCGTTTCTTCTTCTACGCACAATGGAGATAAGCGTCACAACCATACCCGGGATACAATCCAACTTACCGTAGCCGAAGCCTATGTGTTCAGTGTTCGCGCGTTAATGATCGGATAGACCCCAACCCAGTAAGCAAACGTACCTCGGCCTTGTCCTTCCTCTTTCGACCACGCTTGGTGGGTTCATCCATAACGACAGACATTTCTGAGTCGCTTTTCTGAGAGTATATCACTTTTAGTCAGCGGAGTCGGCGTGACATTAGTGCGCATGCACATACCTCTCCCATAGTAGCCTTCGGTACGGGCGGCCCTTGCTCATTCCCCATTTCCACATCCTCCGCTTCCGCAGACTGTGGTAGTGCTGAGTGAGATGCCTTCGGGGTGGCCGGCGAATCGTTGTCTTCCGATTGGGCCTGCTGCGCACGCTTCTTGCCAGCCTTCACTGGAGTTGCAATATCACCTATATCGGCGGTTGACACCTTTCAGTAAGGCTGCACAGTCAGCCACGACACGCGCGTTTGAAGGACAAATACTGACATCTGCATCATGTGCTGATGTATTCTTGGGCAGAGTCGGTCTCTTGGCTTTGGGTGCAGCCTTAGGTGGCGACTTCTTCTCAGGACTGGCCTCGTCTTCGGAAGACGGGATTACAGACTTCCAGGCGGTCAATGCTAATCACCCTTCGCATATGTAATACCAAAACTTACAGCCGAACGAATTGTCTTGGTGTTCTTTCCCTTAGCCGAAGACGGCTTCGTTTCAGCCTTCCGCGGCTGCCGTTTAGGTGCAGCCTTAGGTTTCTTCGAAGGCGGTGTGGCATCTTCGTCTGTTATCGCAGTCTCTGACTTACGCTTGGAGATAGTCTTTGTCTTCTTGGAAGGCTGAGTCTTCTCCACGGATATCTTCTCTTCTTCCTCCGCATTGCCGTCTAGTGCTTCCTATGGACGGACATGGCATCAGCAACAAAGTTCTCTGTGTACATCATTGACGGCCACTCACCAGAGCAACCTGAGCAATCTCCTTGATCTCATCTTTATATACTTTGAGTGCTCCAGAGTCCAACTGCATATCTTCCTCAGCCTTTTCACGGATCATGCGGGGTGTAAGCTCGCTGAACGCAATGTGGCCATGTGATAATTAGCAGTGTTCGCTATGTATAGAAGCAAATTCGCGCGCACTGGATTGTGCCATCTTTTGAGGCCGCATTCACTATCCTTGAGACGACCTCTCTCAGATTGTCGCTGTCCACGTCTGCCATGTTCCGTGCTGCGAGAGGAGAGTGGTGGTAGAGACCAGCTTAGAATTCAATCGCCGGCACTAATCATTGCTCCCACACGACGCGTCACGCGACAGTCGCATGTGACGTTTAGGCACGTGATCTGTTAGCACGATGCGCGATCCGTGACGCGACGCGTCTCTTGCCTCTCAGCTCTCACCGCGACCACAGGTGGGTGCACCTTGAATTCATATTACCGGTGAAGAGCCCTGAACGGGATATTACAGATTATATTTCACAAATGTCGAGTACTGCGCCAGCTCTGGAGATATCCGCTCCGAAGGTACCCATACCAACATGCTCTCCGCAACTGATGCCCTTCCATATATCATACACTGGCCCCGCTCCAGTATCGACCTACTTCCGAGTAAAACCTGCATCAAAGCCTGACTACGGTGCTGCTGCTGACCTAAACCAAACTACCTCAAGTCTACCCACCACAGATTCCCAGTCAACGTTGGTGGAAGAAAGCCAGCCAGCAGAGGGCACGTCACAGTTATCGTTGCAGTCGACGTCCACTACCACATTGACACCCGACGTGGATATGACCACGGAGCAGGAACCTAACGATACTTCAAATCACCTTGTGGCCGCCTTCAGAGGACGAACCGTACGTGGGCTCAAGGTCGACCTACCCCCTGGCTACAGCGGTGTTATCTTGACACCAGCGGATGCCAGTGCTACGAAGGCTAACAAGGCAAACGAATCGAAACAGGCGTCCACATACAAGCGTGCAAGCCGTGGAGCGAAGTCTCAGATAGACGAAGACGAGAAGCCTGATCTCGCAGAGCTCGCAGACGCGTTAGACGAAGCAGTTCCCGTCCGTACCTTGCAAGCGTCCTCAACCTTCTCATCTTTCGTGCTATGGAATGCGGATCGACCTGTGGACGATGGCAGAGATGAGTATCTACGGTCATTGACGGAGTGGACAAAGCTATCTGCTATGGTACGTGCTGAACATCCTTGGTTTTCCACATCTGACCTTCTCTGATAGATCAATGATTATACCGACACATGAATTCCCATATTTTTGCGTCCGATATATGGGGGCGCGCATGCATTCGAGACAACGATCAGATGCGGTTTAACATCACTTGTTATCAGACCCATTCGAAAGCAGCAAGATCTTATCACACATGGCTGAGAATGTCCGCAGGGTGATGCAATTGCAACTGAGATCCAAAGAAAACGCCCAATAAGATAGAATGGGACTGAAGATATGTTAATCAATCTGTACACGCTCACAGATTTAGACATACTTTAGAGGGCAACTGCGAGAGCAGCTGCGAAGGCAGCAAGGGAGGCCGCACCCAAGGTGAGGGAGTTTGACAGACCGCTGGCAGAGTTTGTTGCGGCAGCACCATTGGTCGAGTTGACCTGAGCGCTTGACGACGAAGGCGAGGAGCTGCCGGATTTTGAGGCAGCTAAGCTTGAAGCCGTAGGAAGCGATGCTGAACTCGAGGAAGCGGAGAATCCAGATGGGGTTACAGCAGGAGCAGAGCTGCCGGAAGATGCACTGTTCGTGGTTGTAGAATTTGCACTGCCCTTAGGGGGAGGGGGAGTAGCTACAGACGGGTCGAGGAGTGCACCGTCACCCCACGGGATAGGGTCGCCGTTGGGCTGAGTAGCCTGGGGAGGAGGCACTACCTTGCCGCTGGCATCAGCGATGGCAAACCGTGTAGTCCACATAGTGACGTTCGAGTGAGCTGCTGTGAACTGGTAAAAATAGATCGCAGCGTTTGGGGTGACGCCTGGGCATGGGTATGTGAGCGTCGTGTTCGTCGGATCCGTGCCATCAACGGTAGCAACAGCTGTAC
The DNA here is from genome assembly GCA_022385755.1 of Trametopsis cervina. Classification (NCBI taxonomy): domain Eukaryota; kingdom Fungi; phylum Basidiomycota; class Agaricomycetes; order Polyporales; family Irpicaceae; genus Trametopsis; species Trametopsis cervina. The sequence continues at coordinate 24,753 of MU278368.1, read as the reverse complement.
GGCAAATAGGAGCCTGTCAGCCAGTTATAGGAAGAAAAGCGGAACGCCGACGAACTCGTTAGATGCTTCATGTTGAGGTTTGCCCCGGTCATGAGCTCAATGTACATCGGGTTCCACACGCCAGTGGTGTCTGCATCCCACTGGATGAGACAGTTTCCTCCAGCATTGTAGACATCGTTGGGACCTGGGACCGTCGGGGTAGGGTCTGCACGGACAGCCGTTACGGCGAGGAGGGCGGTGAGAAGAACTGAGCTAAGCATTATGATGATATTTCGAATGGGTATTCAATTGTGGTGAGGGGTTGCAATGTGTAGGCTGGCAACCCACGGTAAATCGCAGACTGACGAGCGACCACCTGAATAACTTACTGTATGGGATGTAGGAGGTCCTGAAGAGTAAAGAGCGGCAGTTATAAAAGAGTGCGGGTTGCAAAATGTCTCGCGTCGAACAGGTAAGTAGCGGGGAACCCGAAGGACGGAGAGGATGAGGGAAGTAAAGGAAACACGTACGGGATTGAAAGCCCGCTTTTTGTGCCAGCGCCCGACGTCTGATGCGTACTGCTGTTGATGGCATACATAGCGACCCCGCCCCTGCGACACGACGCCCATAACTGAAGCTGTGAAGCACTAAGCAGGTGTTCTTCAAGTCAAAATCACTTTCAATTGAGGAGGCTCATTCGCCGAGAGAGTGCCAAGAACTAGTTGTGAGGGTCCTAGTTCCGCCTCCTGCCTCTTATGGCCTCCCGACGCTTAGTCAGCACTGTCACACTGATCTGGCAGTTCTGAGATTGTTCAGGTACTTACTCTTCACAACGCCTTTGTCTTATGGTAAGAGAGTATGACCTTTCGATACTTGTTTACTTACATATCTACCGCGACAACCCACAGAACCATCGGGTGGCTCATGCACGGCGCCGAAATCAAAGATCCCGTCTGCCACTGCTTTGCAGTACGACCGCTGTACAACCATCGACCATGGCAGATTGACGCTACCCGACATTCATAGCGCAAGACAGCATTGCACAGCTTATAGCCAGGTATGACGAACGACATTACATTCCCGAGTCATTGCAGTGCTCCGGCCACTACATCGAGGCGTGCAATCGCCTCAATATTCGTCTTGCGACCACGCTGTCTGCCTACTGCCGCAGAGACAGCGAGCAAAGAACCGTTGAGGACCACTATATCGCCGTGAATCAGCTGATCCGTCTTGCCCACATCATCCGTCTTGTGGCCGCTAACCCTGGGTATATCTCGCTAAGAGGCATGGCGGAGCACAAGCAATAGGGCACCTTCGCTTCACCTCGTACCGTAACCGTTCGTCCACGGTGAGCCCCTCCATCCTCGATGTGTTTCCGATTTTCGAATCCAAGGCAATGGAACTGATCCACCATCTGCCAGCTCGCACAGAAAACCCGATGTCATACTCTGCAGAATCACAGATAGCCGCGCTCGTACGAGAATTCAACTCGCTGCCTTTCAGGCCACTCGTCCCGTCTGGTTACGGCCCCAACAAGTGGATATTCGGCCTACACTTTGTCCCGTTGCCTCCCCCTGGAATGCTTCTGTCATTCGTCAATCCATTCAGCCGATACGTGCACTGCGAGGGGCCGCTGCCGGTCGACAACCGACCATTGACTGTTCAAACGCTGCAGGAACGAGGGCAGCAGATTGCTATACTGTTACTGAAGGCATTCGTCTCTGGGCTAGGGGTACCGGACTCACCTCCGCAGCTGAGATTCGCTCCGTGGGAGTGGGCGGTGGAAGACCCCTCGCTTAGCGCGGCAGTGAGCAATGCGCTGATCAGGCTGGGTGTGCGGAGCGAGCTGTGTGTCGTCGGCGTGGCTGACCTGGAAGAGAGGAGGATCGCGATAGAGACACACCAAGAGTTACTCAAGACGATGGTGCAGTCCGCGCGTGCTGTAGCGGTTGCAGGATATTGATGGGTGCCGATATCAAGTGTGTATCAGTACGTATTGATACAGAGTTCAAGATGTTCGACGCTTATTCATCTCGCACAGATTATGCCTTTGTACCACCCTGCTCGCGTGGGACGCGACGCGGTCTGTCAATTACAGTGTCAAATGGCTCGGGAGAAATAAGAAGCAAAATGTTGTATAGGTGCGGATAAGCTCAATGTATTTTCACGGCTGTGCCATAAGAGCTGGGCTTCCCATGATCCAAAGCGTGCATGCGTATGCAGCATGCAGAGTTCAATGTGCGACCCCACAGAGTGGAAGAGTACACGCGACTGCTATCTGCGCGCTGCTCACACGGTGTATGGTATAGGAGCTTCGTAGCCTAGTAAGCTTCAGGGACGGCGAGCTCTGCGGGAACGTAACATGCGAGAGCTGAGAGAGCACATCCGTCAAGTGAGAAAAGTGTATGGCTTGCTCACCCTTCGACACGGAGTCTTCGGGGTCCTACTGGATGCCCCTACCACAACCGGCGTGGACACACAGAGCGGGAGACTCTGCAGAAAACATCGTCGGGCGGTGATCTCAATGCGACTTGAAACAACTCTGCGGATGGAATGCAAGTCCAGCAGGTGAGCAATCAGGCCGTCAGAGTTCAGTTGTCGACATTGCCATTAAGGCGCAGCCAGTCCCCCGGCAACCGTTACCCACGGTCGTCCTCATCTGGCTGGGACAACACAGGAAATGTTGAGCAAGGCCTACCAGATCTCTCACGTAGCACCCCAGCAGCGCTGTGCGTGGGTATTCGGCGTCGGTCCCATGTCTCGTTGTCGTCGGTAACGTCGGGATGCGAGGCCGGAGCGGTGAGAATGATGAACTGCGATTCAGCCACGTCAGCGCGTTCCACGTCTGCAGACATATATCACTTTGACCACCAGGCTTATAAACCCGCGCTTTCCACCTTTAACCTGTTGCTTTCACGCACCGACCATCGTATCCTTGCTCCTCCTCGACGTTACCTCCGACCATGAAGTTGGTCGCACCGTTTCTTGCAGTGACCCTCGCGCTGGCGCCGACCCTGGTGTCCGCGGGGATCTTCCCGAAGGACTCTTTGGTGAAGATGTTGGATGCAAAGGGTTTCAAAAAGGCTATGAAAGAGAACGTACGTCGCCGCCTTTAGCTATGTGCAACACCAGCACTCACACGGGTGCTATAGCAAACGAGTATTGTGGCGTTCATAGCGCCTTGGTGCGGGGTACGTCTGGAGGTCACCCGAACCGTTGCGGTATGGCTGAAGGGACATTGTAGCATTGCCAAAGAATGGCTCCAGAGCTGTCGAAGGCTGCTCTAGGACTGTATCCTCTCATTCCGACATACGCCGTCGATTGTGACAAAGATAGCAACAAAAGGTTATGTGCGGAACAGGGCATCCAAGGGTTCCCAACGATAAAGGTGCGTGTATGTTTTGAGAATTCCGCGGACTTGTAGCCGATCGATTACTCTCGTAGCTTTTCCCTCGCGGGGGCCGGACTAAGCCCACACTGTTTGAAAACATGGAGCGCACAGGGAGTTCATTCTACTACTGGGCCACGCGGGGTATACCACACGGTGTGAAGAAGATCTACAAGCTGGAAGACATACCGAAATGGATCGAGACAGTACGTCTGATGCTCCCCTCAGCTGACAAAACGACTGACTGATGGCATGTCTAGAACACGGACAAGCCTCGAGCAGTCCTTCTTAACCAGGGAAAAGATATACCGTTGTTGTGGAAGACACTGGGCAATAAATACAAGGATCACCTCAAGTTTGCCGTACACCGTGATCGTCACGGCCGAAGTTCTGTCCAGATGGGCCTCGAAAAGGGAGAGAAGGGCTCGTCTAAGGTTCTCCTGTATCCTGAAGGTTCAACGGACTACGTGCTTTACCAAGGTACGTACATGACACATGCGCTAATGTCGGAGGTGAGATACTTACGGTCCTCCGTGACCCTCCGTGACAGGCATCAACAAGCTGGATTCTCTGTCCAAGTTTTTCGACAGCGTAATCGATGGTACTGCGGATCTGCGCACATTGAATGAGGTCTTGAAGGACGAAGAGTTCGTACCTGATGAGACAGACATTGAGATCGAGCGTAAGCAGGAAGCGCAGCGGATGGCACTTGCACATGGCGGTTTCGCGGACATGATAGACTTCGAGGCCGCAATAAAGGCCGGGCACGGCGCGGACTTCCACAGCAAGAGCGGCTCTATGGGCATGATGGGTTCATTACCCAAGAAGAAGACGAAAGAACAGGCAGAGGAGACGGAGGAGGGGCCAGCAGATGAGCGGGTGGAAGATCCTATACACAAGATTCTCAAGGCGCAACGCGAGGCCGCGGAGAAGAGTGCGAATGCCCCGAAGATGGCAAAGACAGGCGACGGTGAACAGGTCGTGTTCAAGGCGCCGAGCACCGAGCAGCCCAAGACTCCTGGTCCGTCGGCCACGGCTGCTGCAGCGGACACGACGACCGCGGCGTCTGTGGTTGAGGGTGTGCCTGCAGAGGAGACGGGCCGCGCCAAGGACGAGCTATGACCGTGATTGCTGACACACACGCATTACTTACTGTACCATCCACGATTCACATTCCGCATTTTTCTGTACATATGTATATTGTTTGAACGCCTGCTTTATTTTTGCCCCTGTGTGCGTTAAGATCTGTGTGCATTTGCGTGCATCAGGCGCACCGCACACCCAGTTAGGCTTCCGGCATTTCCCGCGCCTGTTCGTGCGCACAGCCGCGAGAGACTTTTACAGTAGAGACCCGAGGCTAGACAGTCAACGGAGGCTCACGACGCTTCATCCTTGAGGCGAAAGGTGAAGCAAGCGTATCTACACATGGGATACTCACAGCGGAACTTGCTCGGAAACCGCGACGAGTATGTGCTGTTGGCTGGCTTTTCTGGCCCAGAACGCGATGCTGACTGTCCTCTCAATGCTACTTAGGCACCGTGATGGACACGAGCAGCGCAATGTTGTAGCTGCGTGGGTCCCTCTGTAAGCAGACAGCCCTAGGCTGTGCTACCGTGCATCCCTGGCGTCGCCGCCGCCTCTGCTGCTGGTCCGCGACTGGGACCGCTTGAATATTGTCCGGTGCCCGATGACCCCGCGAGTACTGCAGACCTGGATCCCGCGGGGTAGTGCGGTTCGTCGGAGGCCTCGGATAGTGCCTTGCGGTACTCGCAAAATTGTCCCTGAGTTGCATGGAGAGGTCAGTGTGCCAGGATCGTGTTCGCCACCGTATTTTACCCGCTGTATGTGCAGTACTGCCGCAAGCCGTACTGCACTCATCGGTGCACATAGCTTGGTGGCGCTGCTGTAGCAACCCTCACACTTCTCCGAGAGCCTTCGAAAGAACATGGAAGATAAAAGTGCAGATTCTGCTATGATGACGACTTCGACAAATTGACACTTGATGCTAGTCAAATCCCTCGTGGTAGAAAATACCTGTGCAGTCACACGGTGGCACTACGCAAAGTTCCAGGCTTCGCTCACTTTGTCCGCATGGGATCAAGTTATATCCTAACGGGACAAGGACATGCGTCGGACAAGCTTATCGAATGCCACGAAGCTCTTGACCAGTATGGTGGGTAAATCCACCAGCCCCGAACCGCTCAAGTGCCGCCTCATTCTATGCACCGGGGTCAGCTCCCTCCCGCACGCATGGGTAGAATCGGTACGCGCCTGCATCTAACTCTGCCTGCCATCCTAACGATCGGTTTCCCCTTCCAGGCACAAGGGGCAATAAATAAATGTGACCGCGCTGACACTGGCTGGTGATATATTCATTCAGCCGTGATTACGATGCGTTTATCACCGGCCCTTTTTCTTTTGTATTGGCTAAGCTAGACTTCTCTCGTCGCCCGGGTGCGTTTGATCATCTTTTGCCGTGACCTGCTGAGTGCTCATGGGTATCAGCACAGACGTACGCCGAGAACGCTGGGGGTATTTAGTCCAAGTCGAGAGGGCTCGAGAGCGCTCTCGGGCACCAGTCACCCCGTTGTCACCGTTGCTGCGATGAGTTATCTGTACAAGCCGCGTACACGAGAGGTACGTAATCTAATTTGCTGCGCGTTCATACGTCGGAGGCCGCTGCGCTGACCTCCTCATCCCAATTCAGATCTGACCATGATGAAAGCGTGGTTGAACTGTCTCAGAAAGAACATCTGATGACAAACGTCCTGGGCCACGAAGATGCGGGGGCCCGAGAGACGCTGACATTCTGGGACGAACGGAACTGGACGGTTCAGATAGTTTCCCTTCCTATATTGGCGAAGGCTCGAAATACCGGTCCCTGATAGCATTCAGTCCCTACCCGCTCCGTCGTGAGCTACATTCATCCAAACTGCCGCGTAACGCCCCTTAGCGTGACGCTTGTACCAGATCTTGAATGAGCTAAAGGCACCAATCTGACGAGTCGCTTGACAGGGTCAATCCGTCATCCCCCAGAACCGCGTTAAAGGCCGTTCATCAAGGCTGTGTGAAGGTGACTGTCGAAGCTCAGCCGAGACTGACTTTGTGAACTTCTGCGGACCTTCTTCTTGTCGAAGATGACGAACGGTGGTACGATACCAGATCAATAAATGCCGGCATTGTACATGCAACGCAACCTTTCGTTCCGTCGTCCCTACACGCTGCAGTGGAGCAGAAGTTTCCTGCGTGCTGGCCAGCATCTCCTGTCTGACAACAGATACCGCGGCACGTCGGCTGTCAGCTGGAAACATCAGGAATTAAGGGATCTGCAGGTCCGGGATGATTTTTGCACCTCATATAACATAGGCTGCAGTTGCAGGGAGGACCGCTCACCCTTGCAGTTGATTGCCCACTCTCTCATCCGCTCATTGCGAATTCTCTATCAGCGCCCCCATCATGCCGCGTGCCTCTAGCTCGGGCACAAACCCGGCTGCCAGCCAACAAACAAAATTCCGGGTTAATCCCAAGAGAAGTTATAGCGAGCGTATGTCAGAAACCCGTGCAGAGATTCGCCGAATAATGAGGGACGCGCTCCGTACGTTGACCACTACCTCATACCTGCCGCCTGTCCGTTAACCATCGCCCCGCTCTCTCACATAGGCGCGATCACTCAAGATCCATCTGCTTCCATGCGTTGGCCAAGCTATTGGAAGGACGTCGTTTGCAAATATCGTGTAGTCGTGGAAGGATGGCCTCACAATGAGGTCCCTTTCCGCAATCTCAGCGACGTATCCAATTTACAGAAGCTCGAGATCCTTCTCAGAGGATGGCAGACGGGGGAGATTTACTTCAGGAGTCTACCGGAAGTAGAGTTTGAGGCACTGAATGCCGCTCGCGCGGCTCACATTGAGGCAAACCAGGGGCAGGATGTAGAAACTCAGCTAGGTGATCCGCCGGTTTGATAATTATCACAGTGTGCGCTCAAGTATTTTACGGTACACGACCATCTGATTCCTTTCTACTCCACGTCCTCCATATACACGCTCAACTCTGATACCCACACCCCTTCGTATGTAGTAGGTGGCGATCGACACTTGACACATGGACTTTGACAGTAATAGTGCTACTTACTACACCCCGATATCAGGCGTTGAACGTTATTCCTGAGAGTTTGCTTGTTACAAAACCGATCAACAGTGCACACATCGCAACTATGATGCTGGACCTGAGCGGAGAGATGTTCCATGTCACCCCATAATACGAAACTCATAGTGCGGTCCAAATGTAGAATCGATTCATTCTCATATACTTATTGGGGATCTACATTCCGACAGCTCCACTACAACAGGAACTGACTATCAATCCACGAGGTCGACTTGAGTACCGTGGTGATTGAAACCGGAGCCGATAGTCTGGTCGAAAAGTTGGCTCGAGGACCGGCCGCACCGTCACCAGTATTGTTGTACTCCGCGAATGTGACGTGGTCAGTTCTGTATAGCGCCCCATTAACCAGCTGACACGAACGGTGGGATTGGAAGCAATGGCATTCACGTACAGTGGTGTGCTGGGATCATTGAGGGTAAACGCACAATTAGACGAGCATCCACGGTAGAACAAGGACGATCAAAATTGGACTTGCCTTGTATTCCAGACTGACCAACCAGCGGGCGGCCTATCCAAACCGGAGCGGATCAGACGGTGGGGTGGGTAGACACAGGGAAAACCTTTACACGTTACTGTGAAGTATCGAGTTTTGAAAGACGACGCGGGCAAAATCACGCCAGGGTCTCCCGAGGAAGGCCGTGCCTGTTCCCTGAATGGTCGACTTGTCGATCACATACCAGTTATCGTCATCACTGGACCGGCCGGAGGCAGTAATAAAGCCACTTGCGACAGTCTGTCATCCGGAGGTAAGGAGATGGCCATACAAGAATGAAATTGACTGACGTTGATGACGGAGTTGCTGATCCAAACTCTGACATGCTATCGTAAACGTGAATAGCTTACTATCAGACATATGTCGGCTCACGAGGCATGCATGCCAAAAATCTGTTATGAAGTATGATGCGGTAAGCTCGGCATGTTCGAAGGCGTGCGTCAAAGTGTGACCCACAAAGTCTGTAGCTCCCTCGATCCAACAGTTTCCATAGAATTGACTTCGTGCAAACGTCAGAGGGTGTCGAGGATAGCATTCAGTTTGCTCACTTTCCCACATTTGCAAGCAAGGTATCTCTGGGCAAAGTTGAGACAATCATGCATGCTGTAAAGATCGCTTGGTACGTACTGAAAACCCGTTAACTTCACACCATAAGCGCCAAACTGGTCGCCTTGGTTAACGCTCAGTGCGATGGCTTGCACATCGGACTTTACAGCTCCGTGTTAGAGAACAGCCATTTCAAGACAAAAAGCATGCTCACCCCTGCTCCAACGGTGTTCGAGATGTTCAAGTTGTACAGGGACACGCCGGCGGCTTCAACGCGAACAGTGCCACTGAGATCGTTAGATCCAGCAACCGACGCGGGGAGTTTATTCGTAATTGTAACCGCTTCGCCACTGGTCAATCTCAAGTACGTGCGACCTAGAGATCCGGGATCTTACTGTTTCCGGAGAACGACGACGGAACTTGTGTTTGTCCATAGATCTTCAGATTCGGGCGAGTAATACTGACTTGCTCGTTATAGGTGCCGGCGTAGATAAAGTATACCTTGTGCGCATCAAGATCATTGGTTAGTGTGGGCCCATGCCGCACAACTGATGTAGCAGAAAACGTACAGAACTCGACGTGTCTTGGAGCGCGGCAGAGATCTTGGCGTACTTGCCGGAGGGGCCAACAGTGATGGCACCCGCCGGCGGGGAATTCAGTCCGAGGGCGCGCACGGCGAGAAGGCACACCGTGAACAGCGCAGCAATGCTTGAGAACGACATCCTGAAGGTCGCAGCAATCTGGCAGAAAATCTAGGGCGAAATGTGAGTTATATACGCCGCAGAATTCAAGTATCGTGACCACGCATTGGCGTCGGGGGCCGACGGTCCGCCCATAATGAATGCCTCAGAGACTTCCCAACCGCTTGCAGACTGCAGACTCTTCGCAGATCTTTTGAAGTTACACCTGCTGAGGCTTTTGGGCGTGCTTGTGACCGTCGGGAAAATGCTAACGGTCATACGGACAAGGTCACCATATTCATCAGCCTGTGCGGGCCGTCGGATGCAAGGATTCTCGCGCATGTCTATCAGACACGCCCACATTGAGATTGAAAAAGAATATTGTCATTGGAGCAGAGACAAATCATGCGATGGCCCTGCGCCTCATCGGAGGCTTCTGCTTCTTTCTCTTCCTACCTGCTTCAAATGCGTTGGCAAGTTTGTGGTCTCGTCCCAATAAGTCGTCTTTCTTGACTTCGTAAATGCGAACCTGGTTAAAGCATAAGCTCCGGCTTACTGAGAACTGAATGAGTGGGAACTTACAATCCAGTTTTCAGATGTGAATGCTTCATCTGTGGACTAGTCAGGTACTGCAGTCGACGGCTGACAGCTTTACGTACCGAGATAATCGAGGGTAGGGCCGTTCTTGGGCATTTGCTGCCCTCGGACACGATCTTGAGCGGGTTGGCCGCCGAAGAGCTCGGCGAAGCTGTAACCCATATATTAAAGCATCTGACAGAAAGAGGGAGGTACTACATACCGGTAGTAAGACATCTTGTACATCAAGCTATTCTTCATTGCGGTAGAAGCTTGATCATCAACTCGGTATTCTCCACGAGGGGTGAAGTAGTTGGGTTCTTGAATCTCATCAGGCCATACGCCCTGGGCAATGCGGACCATCCAGAGGAACTTGTTGATATCGTCTCCGGAATAGCCAAGCAATCCGCCGAAGATGACAAGGACGTAGTCGACGTCATGCTTGCGAAGGATCGGGTAAGCCACCTCTTCAGTACTGGACATGGCTTTGCCAACAGTGGCAATGTGGGCTGACAAACGAAGTTAGAGCTTGGCAGCGGAGGGATTCAGACGTCGAATAAGCTTACTGTTGTTCCACGTATTGTTGTCGACGAGGGTCGGCCTGTCAGCCATGCCAGCTATCTGATATCCATAATCCCACCAGCTCATGACAACGGCGTCTTGCGGTGTGTTCTGACGAAGCCAGTAGTACGCTTCACGGAAATCGTCGATGATGTGTTGGCTTCCGTCGGGGTTCGTGGACGCGAGCACAACGGACGGCGACGAGTATGCGTTGGAGGTGACCCAGGTACAATGAATGACAAAGAAAAGTAACATCCCTATGGCGTTGAGAATGACCGCAAAGCGAGTGTTCAGGCCGAAGATGCCGTGGGGCTTGTCTTCGCCACCAAAGTACTTGCTGAAGGCTCCGCTAACGGAGCTTGTGGAGGGCGCTGTCTTCTTAGCCTTCTTAGGAGTAGTGGGGGCATCTGCACTGGCAGAGTCAGCGTCGGCAGATTCTAGTTCCGATGGGACGTCCGGTTCGGTGGGATCAATGTAGGTATCGAGGAGTGACGAGAAGGCAATGGCAGCAGCAACGCAGACACAAGGTGTGAGCGTCAACATGAGACGGACCATGACACCAGCGAAGTAGCTTGCAACGACGGCGTAGATGATCACAAAGACATGCTCGTCTCTCAACTGCTTGAAGCACATAACTACACCAGCAGGGAATAGGAAAATGAGGAAGTGGAGGTCCATGAAGAAAGACGGCCAGGCAGTCGGCTGGTGTTCCGACACGGATGCAATAATTGGAATGTATCTGGAGAAAGTTCAGTCATCAATTTTCAGTGGAGGACTATATCAAAACCTACTTCTTGGCATAGCCAGTGTCCCATAACGAATAGAAACGGCCTGTCCACGGTGCAATCCAGCCCTTGTATGTCAGCCCAACGATGCCAGCGGTGCCCAGAACACCAGCACCAATCACAGATGCGTACAGAAGCGTCTGGAACTGCTTCGATGATACGTGTGATCGAACAAGCTCAGCGAATGCGATAATTTGGAGCAATCCGAAGACGCCTTCGGATGTCGGTCAGTGAAGTCCATATCAGAATATGATACACATACCAAGAGCTCCCATGTGCTCGCTTGTACGAACTGGCTGGAAGCCGACGAAAGGGACTTGCATACTTGCGAGAGTGCCTATCGCATACCAAGACGAATACGCAACGTACAGCCGACTGCTGTACCGGCCCATAAGAATAAGGGCCAAAGAATGCAGGGGTATCATATTGGTAATGAAAGCGTAGCCACCTGGCAAAACTTCTGGTCAGATTCGAGAGCGAAGTCAGGGGAAAAGATACGCACCCCAAGCAGCCACCATATAAAAATAGAACAGCGCTGCCAAGGTACCAAAGAGAGCACTGCCTGTTTTTAACGCCTTGATCCAGCAGTAAAACGTGAACATGAGAAGGAAGATGGCAATAGCTTCATTGTCGTACGAGCCCGCAACCGAGCGGGAGATGTAACCGGGGACAATACCGATAAATGCGGCCGCAAGAAGACCAGCACTTTCATCCTTCATTTCCTTCGTGAACCTGGATGCTAATTAGCACCGCAGCTATTTCTCCGACGAAACGAAGCCCCCTTACATGTAAGTGGACCAAGCGGTGAGGGCGCTGAAACCGGGAGCCAAAAGGACACAGATGTTGCGAATGTCCACCGGCAGATGCAGGGCATGGAGCGCACTGTAGATAACACCACTGGTGGCCATGAGACCAGGGTATACGGTGCCACCTACCACTCGGCCGAGGGGGTACCATGCCGTGGGGTCAAACCAGTTCCAAAATTCCTGTGTATGACGTTCTAAACGTCTGCATTGTGCTGGATGTGGAGAAACTCACATAGAAGCCTTTCGATGCTAGCACCCGTGTGGCACGACTAGAGAATAAACTTAGTTCTACACTGCTTCAAGCACAAGCTCGTCACGCCAGACATACTAGTTAAACCAGGGGTCGCTGTCAAGAGGGTAAGCTCGTATTCTTTACGGCATACGGCCATTTACGCACAATTCATGGATGATACTCTCAAAGTTGACGACAGCAAACAAACGCGATGCGATGGCCGCACCAGAAATAAGGGCAAGGGCAATGATTCGGAGCAGAGACGATGTGTTTGCAACCGTTCGCGGGGATACGTTTGACGGAAGCGTATACGCTTTTGCAGGCGTGGCCATGGCCACTATTACACTTGTGTCGTCACTCGACAGACGAGAAGGAAAGGAAAGGAAGGGGCTTGGATGACCTGTAGACTTTTGGTGGGAGACACGACACGTCGTAGGTACTACGCAGCAGACGCGCCCTTGATACGTGACCAGACCCACGTGGCATAATGTAAGCGCCCAGTGCCAAGATTTCGCGTATAGTGAAGTGCAAGAATAGCTCAGTTTATTCCACCTCCTTCACATCCCTCCAACAACGCACTCTCTGGCAATCTTAGGAGCAACGTAGTCAAAAACTATCCAATCTGCCATCGGTTTCGCTTTTTTATGAGACATACTCGAGACTTTAAATCCGAAATACTACACGCACCATGAAACCCGACGGTCTCTAGCGCAAACCCCTCGCCACCGTGATGTACAACCAGCGAAGGCAGCAAGAATGCAGCAAGAGGATTGGTAGCGGGCAGCGTATAGGAAGAGGGTCCGTTTCAGCTGATAACGCAGAGCGATACACGTGTTGCCAGTGTCAGTACTAGTGCTATCGGACCCTTGCGCTTGCCTCATGGCAAAGGCGTGCAAGGGTGACCGATTCAGCATGGTATAAAGTGATGTCTATAGCGTATCCTCTATTCCGCTCTCTCCGTCAATACATCATCTTTCAACTCCTACCTGCCATGTTTCCCCTCAACGATTTCAACCTCGTCTGCTGTGCGCTCGCTACAGTCTCCGCCGCCGTCGGGTATAGATATTCTCGGAGGCGTTTCGATAGACTTCCTAGGCTAAGCCGGTGAGTGCCAGACGTCTGATCCCCGCAAGTTTTGGTAGTCTGATGACTCGTTTTCAGTGCGTTCGACTTTACGCTGCACTCTCGCAAGCAGCGGAGCAACAGTACCACGAGCGATATAACATGCTCGACACCGTCCTCAGTCGATACTGAAGGCTCCGATTTCGGCTTCATACCGTTGGATTACCCCACACCGGAATCGGTGAGTATCTACCACAGATCAATCTCGCATCCTACTAATCATGAACTCGTAGATTGCTGATATTACCGAGCCCAACTCGCTCAAACGCAAACACAGAGAAGAAGATGAAGCCATCGACAATGTACTTCGATCCGCGCCCTCCGACACTGAAACATCGTTACTTACATCCGTAGCAGTCGAATGAAGAATCCATGAACATGTACAAGCGAATGCGTATATCGCCAACAGAAGAACACATCGACATCAAGTCCGAGCCTATGGAAATTGTGCTTGAGACAACAGAGCCGCCTGCTGTTGAACCCGCCTGTGTCGGCGTTGAAGAGCTCGTACAATCAGTTGAAACCGCTTGTGTAAGCGTTGAAGAGCCCGTACAATTAACAGGCTCAGCCGCTCCGGTTGCTACTTCTCCGGCACTTGGCAATGCTACCTATACAATTCCCTCAGCTGTGAGTCCAATGCGCGGACCGTAGTAGTCTGACTCGGCTACTGATCTGTACTGCACACAGTATAAACCATCCACGGCTTTCTCCGCCTTCGCAGGCTCATCATCGCCGTTTGCCATAACCGGAGGTGCTGTGAGCGAACGTCCTGCCTGGTGCTCTCCCTCGGGAGATGAAACAAAGGTGCTGAATCCGACGAGTGCTGAAACAGCGGATAAGGATGCCACCGCGCAGAAGGACGTTGCAGCCGAATCTTCTTCGGTCACCGTCGAAAAGCTCGAAAATCCACTTGCAGCGCAAACATACGCTAAGAGTACAGAAACAGGTGAATAAGAATCGTGTTGCCCAAGCTTCGAATTCATCAATTTGCAAATAGCGACGAGCGGTGAGGAAAACGAAGAAACCATAGCAGAGCTTAAAGGAGCGAAACTCTTCATCAAACGTGGGACGAAGGAATTCTCTACTGGGATGCTTGGACATATCAAGTTGCTCAGTGATAAGAAGACGACAGAGGAGAGACTTGGTAAGTCCACGATTTCTCATGCCTAGCGTTGGCCTGGTCTAACCATGCTGTAAACAGTCTTCCGCCGGGAGCCAGTCTGGAAAGTGTCGATGAGCGTTCGCCTGCGGCCTACAGTCCGCTGTTCGTTCGACGAGGAACAGGCTGTCCTCAGAATAACCCTGAAAGAAGTCGACGAAAGCACAGGCGATCAACAAATCGTTGTTTACGCGCTCAAGGTTCGTTCGCATGCATGCCTTACCTTTCGGTTTGTCTGACGTACAACTGCAGCGCGGGAAGCTTGCCAAGCCGGACTTTACTAGCTTCGTGAACAAGATTCTCAATAGCTTGCAACTTTCTGCCTCGGCGAAACCTCCAGCTTGAAGCATGGACGGCCGTCATATCTTCAGGGTGAACTTGGTTTAATATGCCACCAACTCTGGTAGCTATTATCACGGCATCGAGCCTCCTATTGGCTTCTGCTGGCCAACCACAGGGTCAGCTAGCCTACTATCTGCCGACACGCCGCAGGCGGCATCGCACGTCAACCATTGGGACGACCCTTTCGCGATCATACCCGGTGTCCACGAGCGCAGCTTCTAGTATGCGACGCCTATATGCGTCGACTCATCTATGTATTTGTATGTAAGCTTGTGTATATATGTAGTATATGTTGCATATGCAAAACCATTATGCATTGTGTGTTATTGAGAGGCGTCGTACAACGTGCAACGCAATCTCCCCGAGGCCTACGCAAAAAGGTTTCACTTTCGTACCTCGGTATATCCTGTCTGTAATGCAACGCATACGCACTGTGAAACAAACCGCGATCCAGACAAGTGAGCATTCATCAGACATGAGGTCATATGCCTGCGAGACACAGCGAGGTGAGAAGTTGTCAGGGTCATATATTGCTCGGGTGCGCTGCACTGCGTAATAATATAGCTACTTCGTGACGGTGGGATCTGAAAGCGTATCATGATCGTACAAATGCGTGAAGATGGAGCGAATGAAGGAAATGTTGCAGCTAGACGAAAGAAATTGGTATGTGGTATGCAGGAAATGACCAAAGAATACAAGGAGGACCAAAGCGTGCAAAGCGATTAGGGAGATCGAAAGCGATGCAAGGAAATGTAAGATAGAAATGTGCTCATAGCGTCTTGTTTTTCTTCGACTTGAAGATGTCTTTAACGTTCGACATGACGGACTTCTTCGAAGACGTGCCATTAGCGGCGGAGGGCGCGGTACCAGCGGCTTGGGTTAGGGGCGCGGTAAACGACGATTGCAAGAACTCCTGCCTCGCCTGAGCAGCGTCGAAGTCGTGCGGGGGGATGATGTCTAGTGGTTGCGGGCGTCGCTTCGGCTTCGAGTGTCCGGAAGAGAAGACGTCCACGTTGAACTCGGGTGCATCATGGCCTTGCCGCGCCCTTCGACGATCGAGTTCGGAGTTGACGGTCTCTGAGCTCTCTCTCCCCATCCCCACCCCTCTCTCCTCGTCAAACTGTACCCAATCAACATCTCTTCTCGAACCATTCCGTTCCGGTCCACCCAAGAGATGCGTGTACTCCCACTGCTCCTCCTGATCCCGCCATACACCGCCCTGACCATCCTGCCACAACGGCGTCACTCCAACCACCTGCCCGTTCTCCTTCTTGGCGCCAGAACGCTTGGCCTGCTTCTCAGCGTACTGTTTCATATGATGCTGCACCGATCCACCACCGAGGAACTGGGCCAACGCCAGCTCTTGCGCGATCTGTGGGGGGCGTGTGTCCGCGTGCTTCGACTTCTTCTCCTTCGCGGCGGAAGGCTTGCTCTGCTGCGTCGAGGCTACAGAAATGGATTTTGAACGACCCGGCGGCTTCATAGATAAAGAGCGGAATCGTCTCTTGCTCATGCGAGAATCCTCGGTGTCCTCAGTGGCAGCGGGGGTGAAGACGTCAACCCGGCCATCAGGTGTGAACTGCACAGGAGGAGTCTTCGGGAGCTGCACAAATACGGACGTGTAGCCCACAGCTTGCAGGTCTGGCTTCATGACAGGTGTATCGGTACTGCTGGTGGGAGAGTCTGGGATATATGTGACTGGTGATGGAGGGGCCACCTGAGCGGAATAACGACGCCCGGATTTCGAAGGTCGAGGAGGTTCAGCGTACGCGGTTTTATTAGGGGACAAGGGCGCTGGTGGGCCTGGTTGGACGCTTGATGCCCAGTTACTGATAGCTGCCAGCGAGCGGCGTCGCGGGTTTTCCGACTGGACGGATGACGGAACATCTTGTGATGCGGAAGGTTGCTGTGTGCCTCGTTTCTTCTGGGGAGGAGGCTGCGTGAGGAACGCATATGCCTGCTCTGCCTGCGGCACAGCCAACGTCTCAGAGTGTGATGGCATCGAGCGTGATTACAATGTTACACTGCCAACCACGAAATCAGTCTTTCCGACCTGAAGGAATGATTGGGATGCACGCACGGTAGTTTAGACTTCTGGTAGACTTGATTGACACAGCGTTGATACAGATGAGAGTGAGATGGTCGTTGGGTTGAGATGATATTTGACAAGGAATCTATGAGACCGACGAAGATGAAGGATGGCTCTAAGACCGGGAGCAGGACCTGGAGGTCGTTGCAAGTTCAACCATGTCGCCTGTCTGGTTTAATAGTAAGATTGCCATGGCCAGATGCTGGCTACAAAACAATAACAGGCCCACCGATCAGGTTCGCGAGGAAACAAAAAGCGCCCGAGCGTGTAGCCACTGGGAATAGCGCATCCACATAAGACCCCGGACCCCTAAATCCATATTTCCTAGGATGACGAGGAATATGCAAACTTCCGTCACCCAGCGACAGGTCTTTTGTCTGGATGGAGGTGCAAGTCTGCAACGGAGCGGGCGTAGAACGCAGAAGACACATGCGCCCGGGGTCTGCATCGACCTCAAGGCTGGCGAGTACAAGGATTGCCTTTTTGGGAAGCGTCTGGCACAGTCGCAAAACAATAAGAATCCGACTGCCTGTGTGATATCGTTGAGTCGTGTCCACAACCACTCCAGTAAGTGGACGGTTAACAATTAGAAGATATGGCGTACTAGCTGGGCGAGTGATAGTAATCTATCACGGCTGGTCGGATGATGTCGTCTACGCTTATTGTTTGCGCACTTTTCTAGATGAGCTCGCTGGATTTGCCATCTTGCAAATCATATCAATGCATACATTCGAAGCAGCTAGATCAGATGCTGTGGGAGGCTCATGAGGAAGAAGAGACGGCTTCGGCATTGATGTTATTGTCTTTCAAGGGGTAGGTGGACATTGTATATACCGCTAAGCGGCGAAAGCAGACGCTAAGCCGCAATTTTCCCGTGCGCACGAGTCAATGAGACACTCACATGCCATGCTGCATTGATATTGTTACATGGTGAGAGGATGTTGCCATGCTTGTCAAAAGCGTATCTGGAAGGCTCAGAGCACGACGGTCAAAGGACGACGGACCAGCGCTAAGATGGTGAAACGTGGTAGACGCTATGACACGATCAGGTGACTCTCATTTGACCTCACGGTAGACTGCGACGACACGCGTGTATTGACGTTTGTGCACCTTGTTTATGTCTAAAGTTTACTCATTGATACAAAACACTACAGCAGTCAACTTCCACGTCTTCGATAATAGTTCGATGACACGGAACTATCAATCAGCGAGGATATGCTACATCGCTCCGTCTCCGTCCTCATCCCCGTCACGGTCCCCGGTGGGAATCCGCACATAGCCCTTCGATGTCAATTCGACAGCATCGTTGTTCCTATCTGAATCCAATTCGTCTCCGCAATGGTGATATAACCATACGAGAGCGGCGATTTTGCCGTATAGAAGCAGCGCGGCCCTTACAGACAGAAAGCGAGGAAGATATCAGGAATGGAGGCAGTGGGGGCGATACATGTACGCACGTGTATATCAGGAATATATATGTCTGTAGGTCCACTCCTCTCTGGTGTATATATGTGATTCCCTCGTCTGTTGAACCCAGCGCCAGGAAACTGAAGATACGTGATGTTTTAAATACTCCCGTTGTACAAGGAGAGAACGGTCTTTGCTTACCCCGAACACATGAACAACTGCGTTTCGTAGGGAAGACTGTCAGAACATCGAGATAAGCGCAGGGATTCTGGACTCACAAACGGGGGTAAATAGAGCAAAGGTCTGGCTAGGTTCCTCAGCCTCCTCACGTTCTCGTTAGCTTGCCACCCGTATGTCGTATCGTGCACGTCCGACGGAGAAACATATTTCGGCTTGAGGAGTAAGACCTCAAGCAGACGGGCTCCTCCAGCGGCGAGAAGCGTGAAACCAAATGCCGCATGCATCTATACCTGTCTGAGTAATTATCCAACAGATCATGATCTGAGCGCTACCTTTGAATATATAGCCAGTTCTTGACCATGCTGTGTGCATGTCCAGGCCGTAACAATAATGCTATACAGACTTATTAGTAATTAGGATACAATCAGTAGAATATACGCACACAATGGAAGGCATGGCAGTTCGCTGCAAAAGTGTGAGCATAAGTCAGATCAGTGAAGCGGCCGCCAACTTACGTTGTTATCTTTAGCAAAAAAGAGGCTCGCTGCCCCAGCAAGTAGCCCTAGAATTCTATTTTAGTACGAGCCACACATCAGTAACGTCTACAGATCTTACATAAGACACCGGGAACCCTGGAATGTATTCAACACGAGCAGAGACACCGTTGTGATCGACTCACAGGAACGCTCGGTCTTCCACGGCCAAGCCCAGATTGACTGAGAAGCGGTGAGCAGTCGCTCTTCTTCAAGTGCTAGGCACATACCTACTCCCTGGTAATAAAAGAGATACATGCATGTCAAGCTTCATATGCCTCGTCTGCATGAGGGAGAGATGCTCACCCCGGCTAGGACCACCCAAGACTCCCACCATTCCGGACTCTCAGAGCTCCTCACTATCCAAGCTTCACCTGATAATATTACAATAGCCAGGACTATCCCATAAGCGAGAAGTCCGCTTCCCTGTGATACTAATCAATCCCAAGAACAAGCTATGAACTGAGGACTCGTACCGCGGTATAGTATAGCGTGCACTGTTCAGCGTTGTCTCCACGGCAGTATCCTCCAAAAGTGGCAACTCCCACCAGGACTTGCACCCACCCAAGCACTGGTAACAATTTCCCGAGTATTCCGTGCGTCCTATCGAGCCATTTTCTACTTGGTTTGATGCTTTCTTGCGGTTGGTACCGGAGATAAATAGCGAGCACTAAATGTGTTATCAGCGGTACCAGGAGGAAGAGTGCATTATTCCGATGTGAAGCTGAGTGGTAGGATCGGCCTCCATGGGTGTACCCAAGAACGTAACCCAGCATGGTGAGCGCGCACCCTAAGCTCTACACGTTGATAGGGATGTTAGCGACTTACATATTGATAGAGTAAATACAAACCTGCAGTGGGACGTACCATCTACTTCCCCTCAACCCAAGAACCATAGCAACAGGGAACATGACAAGCCAGACGGTGACTTGAAGAAAAATATGTGTCCAGATGACGTATAAGTATGTCGTACCAAAGTGGTCATGGTGAGTTTTGGCATTCACGGAGGTGAAAAAGCATATGAGCGAGAGAACCCTAGGCCAGAGCATACCGAGCATAGAACTAGACAGATGAGCGAGAGGTAGCGTTTATGCGTTCATACGAAGCTATGATTGCTGGTGACCGTTGAAGGGAGGGTTTAGTGGCGTCTGAAGTTATCTGATAACCACCACCGACTTGATCGGGAACACCCGGGAGGGGATACCGTTGAGCAGAATGAATACACTGTCCATATTATGTCGTGGAGTACATTGTAAATACCGATGCAACATTAAAGGACAACAGAAAAACAAGCTACAGATGCCCTTTGAAAGAGAAAAAACTGCTCTACAATACCACCCCGATCCAATACAAGCTCGGCCTAATCGTCATCTCCAATGACATGGTGCTCTGGCTCAGCATCACCGTTAGGGACGCGAGCGTACCATTTCGACGCAGGGACGCCAGCCAACTCAATGCTTTCGTCAGCACCGGGGTTGGTAGATCCGTTACGGCCACTGGTTGCGTACAGCCGTATTCTCGAGACGATCAAAGCGTATATCAAGAATGCCAGGCTGAAGAGTTGTATAACGTGAGAAGCGGAGCGACGGAAGGAGAACCGTATAACACACCTGTACATGATAAGAATATATGTGACATGGTCCATGCCTTGGTCGTGGACATAGCGCAGTTCTTCATCTGTTGCAGATATGAATAGAACACTACAATAAGACATTAAATGTGGAACTAGATGAAGGAAATACGCAGGCTTACCCCGAGGCAGTAAGTAACTATGCAAGAATTAGGTAAGTCTGAGTTGAGCTGACTTCATATAATTATAATTCACTCACGAAGGGAGGGAAGTGCCTGAAGGCGGACACTGTCTGGAAGATTGCAGGATTGCTCGAGGGGGATGGACCACCTTCAGCCAGTGTGTGCTCACTGTGGCTATCGTCGAGCGTAATGCTTCCCTCCGGAAGAGGCGTGTACTTGGGCTGAATGAATGATACTTCGATAATTCGAGTAGCACCCGCCAACATGAGTGTGTATCCGAAGATCGCGTGCACCTGAAGACACGTGATAAACAACGAATCTGTAGAGCACGACGAAATAAGCGTACTCGACTGGATATCATCAATGCCTGTGCATGCTCTGAAAATGCCCATCCAGTGATGATGATACTATGAAAGTATTGAGTTACTGCACGAACTGTAGGGAATTGCATCGGTGAACTTACATGATGGATGGTATGATCGTGCGCTGATTATTCCTGGCAAGCAGAATGCCGAGTAACCCTCCGGCCCACCCTGTATTCTCTCAGTCAGGAACAGATAATAGCCGGTGTACAACATGCATGCATACATAGGACACCCATAACACTACGAACACCGTAAGCTCAGAGGCTGCAAGATGATGACAAGAAGCAGACATACGTATGTTGCATATCCTTTGGCGACCAGTCACCTCCATGGTGCTCAGTAAACGTATTGACTACAGCGCAATCAGCATTCATAAATCACAGCATGCGTGTGGTGTCGAAACCCACCAATACCCTGGAATAACGCATAAGCAGATATGGGATATGTTCAACGGAGGTCTGCGTACCCAAAGCATGATAACCCAAGAATCCCACCACTCTGGGCTCCTCCGACTGCGTCGTATCCATCGCTCCCCGACCAGAAGCATAATAGCCATGAGGGTTCCATAAGCGATAAAGCCGCTTCCCTGAGGTATACAAGTGTTGAGGAAGCCTGAATTTCAGTAATGAAGATGACCTACCATAATATAATGGGCCAAACATTGCCCAAGTCTTCCGCCCCGACAGTATCCTCTGAACGCGATCGCCCCGAATAGCATCTGGCTCCAGCCGATAATCGGGTATGATTTCCCCACCCATCCGTGCACACGCACGGCCCATGGGCGAAGAGTCTCTTGGTGTATGTGAAGCTTGAGATACACTCCTAAGACGACTTGGAGGAATATAGGGATGAGAAGGATGTTAGCCATAATGCCGTGAATGCCGGCAAGGAAGGCTCGGCCGCCGTGAGCGTGTCCTAGGATGTATCCTCCTAGCGTAAGAGCAATACCTGTACTCTAGGAGAGTTGTGAGCATAGTGAACGTGGTGCGAAGCGGATAGTAAACGCACCTGAAGTGGTACATGCCATCTACTCTTACTCAGCCCGAGCACCATTCCCGTGGGGAACAGTACACCCCATACTGCTGCCTGCACGAATATGTGTGCCCACAGGATGAAATCCACTGGCGCATTTGTCTGCTCTTCAGTTAGCTCATCATGATGTTCGTGCCCGAGTGCAGGGAGGATCAGGGCACAGAGTAGTAGGATCTGATTCCGCGGAGACATTCTGCTCGTCCGGTGCAGGCGTAGAACGATAGTGCGTCGACAGTCCCCGTGTATCTCCGAAGTACAAGCCTAGATGATAGTGGTAGTACTTGCTGTGGCGATGGGTGGTTTGCACCACGGTGGCTGTCGGAAAGAAGCCTGCGCCCTGGCCGGGATGGTGAATAACGACTGTAATGTCACAAATTTGGAAAGCGCCTCAAGAGCCATCTAGAGCCCGAGATATGGTTGGAGGCGCCGAGGTACTCTAGATAGTCTCTTGTCACTGAGGAATTTATCGAGAGCCATCACAAATCTCTAGAGTGCTGACAAAGCCTTTAAGCGTGCTCTAGATATCTTAATAGCGCTCTAGATATCTTGAATCGCGCTCTAGATATCTTGAATAGCGCTCAGGATAGCAAACCGCGGGCTGTCGTTCTCCAGATAGCTGATATGCCTTTAGATAACGGGGAGGTCACTAGATGAAGGAGCGGGTCATGATAAGATCTGGAGGAGCCTCTAGAGCTAGCTCGCAATCTCTATCGCCGGAGTCTGCTATTTGAAGCAAGCCTTGCGCGTTTGTACTACTATAGTATAGTTATTACCAGCCACTACACTTCTATCATTATGCTTCAGTATTGAGGACACTTCATTCTATAGTTACTCAATGCTACTAATTACTGTTGGTTATTAGCCTTAGTATTACTACTACCTATGCTTCTAATGCAGATTTCTTATCTTTCTTATTATATTCAACTTCTTACTATTGAAACATAGCTCCTTCAATGAGTAGTTACAAGATTGGCTATTGAGTTATTACTTACACTATTACTTACACTATACAATATACAGCGCACTTCTCAGGATTCGAACTCGCGACTCTAGATATCTAGCCGCCCTACAGAGCGTCAGTCAACACATGAAAACCGCTGCGCTATTTTACTATGCCTACATATAATGTATATACACTATGGCCCACCTCTAGCGTCTCTAGAGATGTCTTAACACTATCTGGTCTGGTGCGGTAAATCATTGCTTATGTTTTGCATGTAATGAATAACAGCGAATGGAGTTTATTCCCAGATGTTTACAGACATACAAAAATCAGCAGTGTTCTAAGAGCCTCAAGACTGATTTGCACCCTTTCGGTTGCTGCGCCGCAGAGTGCTGCGTTTCTCACCAGCAGTTGCAATGGCTACATCGCGTGCTTGAGTACTGGAGGAAGGCTGCACTGCTTCTCTTTCCGATGAGCGCATCAATGAGCTGGAAGAAGAGTGCCCTGACTCGGGTGCAGTATCGGTCGTACGAGGGGCAGCTGCAGTAGGAGGTGAAACATATGATAGAAATGATGATGGAGATGGTGCACGCGATGCGGGCTGCGTGTGGGCACGTGTGGAGGAACTCGTGGCTGCTTGGGGTATGTCTTCATGGTCCGATTGCTCACCGGCCGTTCGAGGCTCATCCACAGTAACCGTACCAAAGCTGTCTTCCAATCGCTGCATCCGAGCAGCAATCTGCTCGTCATCCGCAGTCACCACGGTACTTGCCGTTGCATCAAGCTGGTTTTCTGCGAACAGCTGATTATTGTACCATTTGATGAGGTTCACTGTTCCCGGACTGTACTTGCGCCACATGAAGTTAAGATATCTGCAGCAGACGGTTTGTTATTATTTCACATATAACAGGACTTCACTTACGTATCATAGAATTGCTGGTAGTTATATTTGACTGCGGTTTTGTGATCGGGTTGCGGAACAAAAAAGGAATCGCCTGCGGTTATGTACACCAGCTGTGGAGAATAGATGAGCATAGAGAGCGTTCAGAAGTATGAAAGCGCATACAACAGTAGCTGCAAGAGCTATTAAAGCTGGAGTGACGGTCTTGAGTTGCCATATGTAAGCCCTCGAGCGAGAGTTGGTAGCAGAGTGCCCTCGAGGGGCATTCTGACCGAAAATACCTGCTAAGATAATCTAGAAATATAATCAGCATAAGACTGACGTCATGAAGACGGCACTTACCACAAGAATTCTCTTGCTCTTGAAGAGCCAAGTGTCACGGAGACTGGTCACGTGACGTCTAGGGATAACCTTAGAACTCAAGACACCGAGAGGTGTAATCCTTTATGCAAGGAAAACAGCTAGTAAGCTGTGCGCAAATCTAGCCCAGTAAAGACCAAATAATATTAGTTAGTAACTATAGTAAGAACAAGTACTGATACGGCTTACCTAGCCCAGTAAAGACCAAAAGGTCGAGATGAGGGCTAGGAGCGAAGGAGGCCGGGTATTTATACTACTGGAGGCTGCGCACGGACCACTTTAGGGTAGGACAATAAAGACAATAGAGCGTGGCAGCGAGACAATAGGACAATAGTGCGGCGCGACAATAGAAGAAAGA